>CAKXZU010000299.1:0-113260 GCA_936014575.1 Bombus lapidarius
ATATGTTTTAACGTAATTCTGTATAACGTTCTACGTTATATCGTTATGGTATATAACGTTATACGTTATATCGTAATGCTACATAACGTTATACGTTATATCGTTATGCTACATAACGTTATACGTTATAACGTAATACTGTACAACGTTATATGTTATATCGATATGCTACATAACGTTATACGTTATATCGATATGCTACATAACGTTATACGTTATATCGTTATGCTACATAACGTTATACGTTATATCGTAATGCTACATAACGTTATACGTTATATCGTTATGCTACATAACGGTATACGTTATATCGTTATGCTACATAACGTTATACGTTATATCGTAATGCTACATAACGTTATAGGTTATATCGTAATACTGTATTACGTTATACGTTATATCGATATGCTACATAACGTTATATGTTTTAACGTAATACTGTATAACGTTCTACGTTATATCGTTATGCTATATAACGTTATACGTTATATCGTAATGCTACATAACTTTATACGTTATATCGTTATGCTACATAACGTTATACGTTATAACGTAATACTGTACAACGTTATATGTTATATCGATATGCTACATAACGTTATACGTTATATCGATATGCTACATAACGTTATACGTTATATCGTTATGCTACATAACGTTATACGTTATATCGTAATGCTACATAACGTTATACGTTATATCGATATGCTACATAACGTTATATGTTTTAACGTAATACTGTATAACGTTCTACGTTATATCGTTATGCTATATAACGTTATACGATATATCGTAATGCTACATAACGTTATACGTTATATCGTTTTGCTACATAACGTTATACGTTATAACGTAATACTGTACAATGTTATATGTTATATCGATATGCTACATAACGTTATACGTTATATCGATATGCTACATAACGTTATACGTCATATCGTAATGCTACATAACGTTATACGTTATAACGTAATACTGTATAACGTTATAACGTTATACGTTATAACGTAATACTGTATAACGTTATACGTTATATCGATGTGCTACATAACGTTATACGTTATAACGTAATACTGTATAACGTTATACGTTATATCGTTATGCTACATAACGTTATACGTTATAACGTAACACTGTATAACGTTATACGTTATATCGTTATGCTACATAACGTTATACGTTATATCGTTATGCTACATAACGTTATACGTTATAACGTAATACTGTACAACGTTATATGTTATATCGATATGCTACATAACGTTATACGTTATATCGATATGCTACATAACGTTATACGTCATATCGTAATGCTACATAACGTTATACGTTATAACGTAATACTGTATAACGTTATACGTTATATCGATGTGCTACATAACGTTATACGTTATAACGTAATACTGTATAACGTTATACGTTATATCGTTATGCTACATAACGTTATACGTTATAACGTAACACTGTATAACGTTATACGTTATATCGATATGCTATATAACGTTATACGTTATAACGTAATACTGTATAACGTTATACGTTATATCGATGTGCTACATAACGTTATACGTTATAACGTAATACTGTATAACGTTATACGTTATATCGTTATGCTACCTAACGTTATACGTTATAACGTAATACTGTATAACGTAATATGTTATATCGATATGCTACATAACGTTATACGTTATATCGTAATGCTACATAATGTTATACGTTATGACGTAATACTGTATAACGTTATACGTTATATCGATGTGCTACATAACGTTATACGTTATAACGTAATACTGTACAACGTTATACGTTATATCGTTATGCTACATAACGTTATACGTCATATCGTAATGCTACATAACGTTATACGTTATAACGTAATACTGTATAACGTTATACGTTATATCGATGTGCTACATAACGTCATACGTTATAACGTAATACTGTATAACGTTTTACGTTATATCGTTATGCTACATAACGTTATACGTTATAACGTAACACTGTATAACGTTATACGTTATATCGATATGCTATATAACGTTATACGTTATAACGTAATACTGTATAACGTTATACGTTATATCGATGTGCTACATAACGTTATACGTTATAACGTAATACTGTATAACGTTATACGTTATATCGTTATGCTACATAACGTTATACGTTATATCGTTATGCTACATAACGTTATACGTTATAACGTAATACTGTACAACGTTATATGTTATATCGATATGCTACATAACGTTATAAGTTATATCGATATGCTACATAACGTTATACGTTATGTCGTTATGCTACATAACGTTATACGTTATATCGTAATGCTACATAACGTTATACGTTATATCGTTATGCTACATAACTTTATACGTTATAACGTAACACTGTATAACGTTATACGTTATATCGATATGCTACATAACGTTTTACGTTATATCGTAATGCTACATAATGTTATACGTTATGACGTAATACTACATAACGTTATACGTTATATCGATATGCTACATAACGTTATACGTTATATCGTTATGCTACATAACGTTATACGTCATATCGTAATGCTACATAACGTTATACGTTATAACGTAATACTGTATAACGTTATACGTTATATCGGTATGCTACATAACGTTATATGTTATATCGTTATACTACATAACGGTATACGTTATGTCGTAATGCTACATAACGTTATACGTTATATCGTTATGCTACATAACGTTATAGGTTATATCGTAATACTGTATAACGTTATACGTTATATCGATATGCTACATAACGTTATACGTTATATCGTTATGCTACATAACGTTATACGTTATATCGTAATGCTACATAACGTTATACGTTACAACGTAATACTGTATAACGTTATGCGTTATATCGATATGCTACATAACGTTATACGTTATATCGTTATGCTACATAACGGTATACGTTATATCGTAATACTGTATAACGTTATACGTTATATCGTTATGCTACATAACGTTATACGTTATATCGTAATGCTACATAATGTTATACGTTATGACGTAATACTACATAACGTTATACCTTATATCGTAATGCTGCATAACGTTATACGTTATGACGTAATACCATATAACGTTATACGCTATATCGTTATGCTACAAAGAGCTATACGTTATATCGTAATGCTACATAACGTTATACGTTATAATGTAATACTGTATAACGTTATACGTTATATCGTAATGCAACATAACGTTATACGTTATGTCGTTATGCTACATAACGTTATACGTTATAACGTAATACTGTATAACGTTATATGTTATATCGATATGCTACATAACGTTATACGTTATATCGTACTGCTACATAACGTTATACGTTATGACGTAATACTACATAACGTTATACGTCATATCGTAATGCTACATAACGTTATACGTTATAACGTAATACTGTATAACGTTATACGTAATATCGGTATGCTACATAACGTTATATGTTATATCGTTATACTACATAACGGTATACGTTATGTCGTAATGCTACATAACGTTATACGTTATATCGTTATGCTACATAACGTTATAGGTCATATCGTAATACTGTATAACGTTATACGTTATATCGATATGCTACATAACGTTATACGTTATATCGTTATGCTACATAACGTTATACGTTATATCGTAATGCTACATAACGTTATACGTTATAACGTAATACTGTATAACGTTATGCGTTATATCGATATGCTACATAACGTTATACGTTATATCGTTATGCTACATAACGGTATACGTTATATCGTAATACTGTATAACGTTATACGTTATATCGTTATGCTACATAACGTTATACGTTATATCGTAATGCTACATAACGTTATACGTTATGACGTAATACTACATAACGTTATACCTTATATCGTAATGCTGCATAACGTTATACGTTATGACGTAATACCATATAACGTTATACGCTATATCGTTATGCTACAAAGAGCTATACGTTATATCGTAATGCTACATAACGTTATACGTTATAATGTAATACTGTATAACGTTATACGTTATATCGTAATGCAACATAACGTTATACGTTATATCGTTATGCTACATAACGTTATACGTTATAACGTAATACTGTATAACGTTATATGTTATATCGATATGCTACATAACGTTATACGTTATATCGTACTGCTACATAACGTTATACGTTATGACGTAATACTACATAACGTTATACGTTATACCGTAATGCTGCATAACGTTATACGTTATGACGTAATACCATATAACGTTATACGTTATATCGATATGCTACATAACGTTATATGTTTTAACGTAATACTGTATAACGTTATACGTTATATCGTTATGCTACATAACGTTATACGTTATATCGTAATGCAACATAACGTTATACGTTATATCGTTATGCTACATAACGTTATACGTTATAACGTAATACTGTATAACGTTATATGTTATATCGATATGCTACATAACGTTATACGTTATATCGTTATGCTACATAACGGTATACGTTATATCGTAATACTGTATAACGTTATACGTTATATCGTTATGCTAAATAACGTTATATGTTATATCGTTATACTACATAACGGTATACGTTATGTCGTAATGCTACATAACGTTATACGTTATATCGTTATGCTACATAACGTTATACGTTATATCGATATGCTACATAACGTTATATGTTTTAACGTAATACTGTATAACGTTATACGTTATATCGTTATGCTACATAACGTTATACGTTATATCGTAATGCTACATAACGTTATACGTTATAACGTAACACTGTATAACGTTATACGTTATATCGATGTGCTACATAACGTTATACGTTATATCGTTATGCTACATAACGTTATACGTCATATCGTAATGCTACATAACGTTATACGTTATAACGTAATACTGTATAACGTTATACGTTATATCGGTATGCTAAATAACGTTATATGTTATATCGTTATACTACATAACGGTATACGTTATGTCGTAATGCTACATAACATTATACGTTATATCGTTATGCTACATAACGTTATACGTTATATCGTTATGCTACATAACGTTATACGTTATATCGTAATGCTACATATCGTTATACGTTATAACGTAATACTGTATAACGTTATGCGTTATATCGATATGCTACATAACGTTATACGTTATATCGTTATGCTACATAACGGTATACGTTATATCGTAATACTGTATAACGTTATACGTTATATCGTTATGCTACATAACGTTATACGTTATATCGTAATGCTACATAACGTTATACGTTATGATGTAATACTACATAACGTTATACGTTATATCGTAATGCTGCATAACGTTATACGTTATGACGTAATACTATATAACGTTATACGCTATATCGTTATGCTACAAAGAGCTATACGTTATATCGTAATGCTACATAACGTTATACGTTATATCGTTATGCTACATAACGCTATACGTTATAATGTAATACTGTATAACGTTATACGTTATATCGTAATGCTACATAACGTTATACGCTATATCGTTATGCTACATAACGTTATACGTTATAACGTAACACTGTATAACGTTATACGTTATACCGATGTGCTACATAACGTTATGCGTTATATCGTTATGCTACATAACGTTATACGTCATATCGTAATGCTACATAACGTTATACGTTATAACGTAATACTGTATAACGTTATACGTTATATCGGTATGCTACATAACGTTATATGTTATAACGTAATACTGTATAACGTTATACGTTATATCGTTATGCTACATAACGTTATACGTTATAACGTAATACTGTATAACGTAATATGTTATATCGATATGCTACATAACGTTATACGTTATATCGTTATGCTACATAACGTTATACGTTATATCGTTATGCTACATAACGTTATACGTTATAACGTAACACTGTATAACGTTATACGTTATATCGATGTGCTACATAACGTTATACGTTATATCGATATGCTACATAACGTTATACGTTACATCGTTATGCTACATAACGTTATACGTTATATCGTAATGCTACATAACGTTATACGTTATATCGGTATGCTACATAACGTTATACGTTATAACGTAACACTGTATAACGTTATATGTTATATCGATATGCTACATAACGTTATACGTTATATCGTAATGCTACATAACGTTATACGTTATGACGTAATACTACATAACGTTATACGTTATACCGTAATGCTGCATAACGTTATACGTTATGACGTAATACCATATAACGTTTTACGTTATATCGATATGCTACATAACGTTATATGTTTTAACGTAATACTGTATAACGTTATACGTTATATCGTTATGCTACATAACGTTATACGTTATATCGTAATGCAACATAACGTTATACGTTATATCGTAATGCTACATAACGTTATACGTTATATCGTTATGCTACATAACGTTATACGTTATAACGTAACACTGTATAACGTTATACGTTATATCGATGTGCTACATAACGTTATACGTTATAGCGTAATACTGTACAACGTTATATGCTATATCGATATGCTACATAACGTTATTCGTTATATCGATATGCTACATAACGTTATACGTTATGCCGTTATGCTACATAACGTTATACGTTATATCGTAATGCTACATAACGTTATACGTTATATCGTTATGCTACATAACGTTATACGTTATAACGTAACACTGTATAACGTTATACGTTATATCGATGTGCTACATAACGTTATACGTTATAACGTAATACTGTATAACGTTATACGTTATATCGATATGCTACATAACGTTATACGTTATATCGTAATGCTACATAACGTTATACGTTATGACGTAATACTACATAACGTTATACGTTATATCGTTATGCTACATAACGTTATACGTTATAACGTAATACTGTACAACGTTATATGTTATATCGATATGCTACATAACGTTATACGTTATATCGATATGCTACATAACGTTATACGTTATATCGTTATGCTACATAACGTTATACGTTATATCGTAATGCTACATAACGTTATACGTTATATCGTTATGCTACATAACGTTATACGTTATAACGTAACACTGTATAGCGTTATACGTTTTATCGATGTGCTACATAACGTTATACGTTATAACGTAATACTGTATAACGTTATACGTTATATCGTTACGCTACATAACGTTATACGTTATAACGTAATACTGTATAACGTAATATGTTATATCGATATGCTACATAACGTTATACGTTATATCGTTATGCTACATAACGTTATACGTTATATCGTAATGCTACATAACGTTATACGTTATATCGTTATGCTACATAACGTTATAGGTTATATCGTAATACTGTATTACGTTATACGTTATATCGATATGCTACATAACGTTATATGTTTTAACGTAATACTGTATAACGTTCTACGTTATATCGTTATGCTATATAACGTTATACGTTATATCGTAATGCTACATAACGTTATACGTTATATCGTTATGCTACATAACGTTATACGTTATAACGTAATACTGTACAACGTTATATGTTATATCGAGATGCTACATAACGTTATACGTTATATCGATATGCTACATAACGTTATACGTTATATCGTTATGCTACATAACGTTATACGTTATATCGTAATGCTACATAACGTTATACGTTATATCGTTATGCTACATAACGGTATACGTTATATCGTAATGCTACATAACGTTATACGTTATATCGTTATGCTACATAACGTTATAGGTTATATCGTAATACTGTATTACGTTATACGTTATATCGATATGCTACATAATGTTATATGTTTTAACGTAATACTGTATAACGTTCTACGTTATATCGTTATGCTATATATCGTTATACGTTATATCGTAATGCTACATAACGTTATACGTTATATCGTAATGCTACATAACGTTATACGTTATACCGTAACACTGTATAACGTTATGCGTTATATCGATATGCTACATAACGTTATACGTTATATCGTTATGCTACATAACGTTATACGTTATATCGTAATGTTACATAGCGTTATACGTTATAACGTAACACTGTATAACGTTATGCGTTATATCGATATGCTACATAACGTTATACGATATATCGTTATGCTACATAACGGTATACGTTATATCGTAATACTGTATAACGTTATACGTTATATCTTTATGCTACATAACGTTATACGTTATAACGTAACACTGTATAACGTTATACGTTATATCGATATGCTATATAACGTTATACGTTATAACGTAATACAGTATAACGTTATACGTTATATCGTTATGCTACATAACGTTATTCGTTATAGCGTAATAATGTATAACGTTATACGTTATATCGTTATTTTACAAATCGTTATACGTTATAACGTAATACTGTATAACGTTATACGTTATATCGATATGCTACATAACGTTATACGTTATATCGTTATGCTACATAACGTTATACGTTATAACGGAATTCTGTATAACGTTATACGTTATATCGATATGCTACATAACGTTATACGTTATAACGTAATACTGTATAACGTTATACGTTATATCGTTATGATACATAACGTTATACGTTATAACGTAATACTGTATAGCGTTATATGTTATATCGATATGCTACATAACGTTATACGTTATATCGTTATGCTACATAACGTTATACGTTATATCGTAATGCTACATAACGTTATACGTTATAACGTAACACTGTATAACGTTATGCGTTATATCGATATGCTACATAACGTTATACGTTATATCGTTATGCTACATAACGGTATACGTTATATCGTAATACTGTATAACGTTATACGTTATATCTTTATGCTACATAACGTTATACGTTATAACGTAACACTGTATAACGTTATACGTTATATCGATATGCTATATAACGTTATACGTTATAACGTAATACTGTATAACGTTATACGTTATATCGTTATGCTACATAACGTTATTCGTTATAGCGTAATAATGTATAACGTTATACGTTATATCGTTATTTTACAAATCGTTATACGTTATAACGTAATACTGTATAACGTTATACGTTATATCGATATGCTACATAACGTTATACGTTATATCGTTATGCTACATAACGTTATACGTTATAACGGAATTCTGTATAACGTTATACGTTATATCGATATGCTATATAACGTTATACGTTATATCGTAATGCTACATAACGTTATACGTTATATCGTTATGCTACATAACGTTATACGTTATAACGTAGTACTGTACAACGTTATATGTTATATCGAGATGCTACATAACGTTATACGTTATATCGATATGCTACATAACGTTATACGTTATATCGTTATGCTACATAACGTCATACGTTATATCGTAATGCTACATAACGTTATACGTTATATCGTTATGCTACATAACGGTATACGTTATATCGTAATGCTACATAACGTTATACGTTATATCGTTATGCTACATAACGTTATAGGTTATATCGTAATACTGTATTACGTTATACGTTATATCGATATGCTACATAATGTTATATGTTTTAACGTAATACTGTATAACGTTCTACGTTATATCGTTATGCTATATATCGTTATACGTTATATCGTAATGCTACATAACGTTATACGTTATATCGTTATGCTACATAACGTTATACGTTATAACGTAATACTGCACAACGTTATATGTTATATCGATATGCTACATAACGTTATACGTTATATCGATATGCTACATAACGTTATACGTTATATCGTTATGCTACATAACGTTATGCGTTATATCGTAATGCTACATAACGTTATACGTTATATCGTTATGCTACATAACGTTATACGTTATAACGTAACACTGTATAACGTCATACGTTATATCGATGTGCTACATAACGTTATACGTTATAACGTAATACTGTATAACGTTATACGTTATATCGTTATGCTACATAACGTTATACGTTATAACGTAATACTGTATAACGTTATACGTTATATCGTTATGCTACATAACGTTATACGTTATAACGTAATACTGTATAACGTTATGCGTTATATCGATATGCTACATAACGTTATATGTTTTAACGTAATACTGTATAACGTTCTACGTTATATCGTTATGCTATATAACGTTATACGTTATATCGTTATGCTACATAACGTTATACGTTATAACGTAATACTGTACAACGTTATATGTTATATCGAGATGCTACATAACGTTATACGTTATATCGATATGCTACATAACGTTATACGTTATATCGTTATGCTACATAACGTTATACGTTATATCGTAATGCTACATAACGTTATACGTTATATCGTTATGCTACATAACGGTATACGTTGTATCGTAATGCTACATAACGTTATACGTTATATCGTTATGCTACATAACGTTATAGGTTATATCGTTATGCTACATAACGGTATACGTTATATCGCAATACTGTATAACGTTATACGTTATATCTTTATGCTACATAACGTCATACGTTATAACATAACACTGTATAACGTTATACGTTATATCGATATGCTATATAACGTTATACGTTATAACGTAATACTGTATAACGTTATACGTTATATCGTTATGCTACATAACGTTATTCGTTATAGCGTAATACTGTATAACGTTATACGTTATATCGTTATGTTACAAATCGTTATACGTTATAACGTAATACTGTATAACGTTATACGTTATATCGATATGCTACATAACGTTATACGTTATATCGTTATGCTACTTAACGTTATACGATATAACGGAATACTGTATAACGTTATACGTTATATCGATATGCTGCATAACGCTATACGTTATATCGTTATGCTACATAACGTTATACGTTATATCGTTATGCTACATAACGTTATTCGTTATAGCGTAATACTGTATAACGTTATACGTTATATCGTTATGTTACAAATCGTTATACGTTATAACGTAATACTGTATAACGTTATACGTTATATCGATATGCTACATAACGTTATACGTTATATCGTTATGCTACATAACGTTATACGATATAACGGAATACTGTATAACGTTATACGTTATATCGATATGCTACATAACGTTATACGTTATATCGTTATGCTACATAACGTTATACGTCATATCGTAATGCTACATAACGTTATACGTTATAACGTAATACTGTATAACGTTATACGTTATATCGGTATGCTACATAACGTTATATGTTATATCGTTATACTACATAACGGTATACGTTATGTCGTAATGCTACATAACGTTATACGTTATATCGTTATGCTACATACCGTTATAGGTTATATCGTAATACTGTATAATTTTATACGTTATGTCGTTATGCTACATAACGTTATACGTTATAGCGTAATACTGTATAACGTTATACGTTATATCGTTATGTTACAAATCGTTATACGTTATAACGTAATACTGTATAACGTTATACGTTATATCGATATGCTACATAACGTTATACGTTATATCGTTATGCTACATAACGTTATACGTTATAACGGAATACTGTATAACGTTATACGTTATATCGATATGCTACATAACGTTATACGTTATATCGTTATGCTACATAACGTTATACGTCATATCGTAATGCTACATAACGTTATACGTTATAACGTAATACTGTATAACGTTATACGTTATATCGGTATGCTACATAACGTTATATGTTATAACGTAATACTGTATAACGTTATGCGTTATATCGATATGCTACATAACGTTATACGTTATATCGTTATGCTACATAACGGTATACGTTATATCGTAATACTGTATAACGTTATACGTTATATCGTTATGCTACATAACGTTATACGTTATATCGTAATGCTACATAACGTTATACGTTATGACGTAATACTACATAAGGTTATACGTTATATCGTAATGCTGCATAACGTTATACGTTATGACGTAATACTATATAACGTTATACGCTATATCGCTATGCTACAAAGAGCTATACGTTATATCGTAATGCTACATAACGTTATACGTTATATCGTTATGCTACATAACGTTATACGTTGTAATGTAATACTGTATAACGTTATACGTTATATCGTAATGCTACATAACGTTATACGTTATATCGTTATGCTACATAACGTTATACGTTATAACGTAACACTGTATAACGTTATACGTTATATCGATGTGCTACATAACGTTATACGTTATATCGTTATGCTACATAACGTTATACGTCATATCGTAATGCTACATAACGTTATACGTTATAACGTAATACTGTATAACGTTATACGTTATATCGGTATGCTACATAACGTTATACGTTATATCGTAATGCTACATAACGTTATACGTTATATCGATGTGCTACATAACGTTATACGTTATATCGTTATGCTACATAACGTTATACGTCATATCGTAATGCTACATAACGTTATACGTTATAACGTAATACTGTATAACGTTATGCGTTATATCGATATGCTACATAACGTTATACGTTATATCGTTATGTTACATAACGGTATACGATATATCGTTATACTGTATAACGTTATACGTTATATCGATATGCTACATAACGTTATACGTTATATCGTTATGCTACATAACGGTATACGTTATATCGTAATACTGTATAACGCTATACGTTATATCGTTATGCTACATAACGTTATACGTTATATCGTAATGCTACATATCGTTATACGTTATGACGTAATACTACATAACGTTATACGTTATATCGTAATGCCATATAACGTTATACGTTATGACGTTATACTATATAACGTTATACGCTATATCGTTATGCTACAAAGAGCTATACGTTATATCGTAATGCTACATAACGTTATACGTTATGTCGTAATGCTACATAACGTTATACGTTATATCGTTATGCTACATAACGTTATACGTTATAATGTAATACTGTATAACGTTATACGTTATATCGATATGCTACATAACGTTATACGTTATAACGTAATACTGTATATTTTATGCGTTATATCGATATGCTACATAACGTTATACGTTATATCGTTATGCTACATAACGTTATACGTTATATCATAATGCTACATAACGTTATACGTTATATCTTTATGCTACATAACGTTATACGTTATAACGTAACACTGTATAACGTTATACGTTATATCGTCATGCTACATAACGTTATACGTTATATCGTAATGCTACATAACGTTATACGTTATATCGTTATGCTACATAACGTTATACGTTATATCGTAATGCTACATAACGTTATACGCTATATCGTTATGCTACATAACGTTATACGTTATAACGAAACACTGTATAACGTTATACGTTATATCGATGTGCTACATAACGTTATACGTTATAACGTAATACTGTATAACGTTATACGTTATATCGTTATGCTACATAACGTTATTCGTTATAACGTAATTCTGTATAACGTTATACGTTATATCGTTATGTTATATAAGGTTATACGTTATAACGTAATACTGTATAACGTTATACGATATATCGATATGCTACATAACGTTATACGTTATATCGTAATGCTACATAGCGTTATACGTTATGACGTAATACTACATAACGTTATACATTATATCGTTATGCTACATAACGTTATTCGTTATAACGTAATACTGTATAACGTTATACGATATATCGTTATGTTACATAACGTTGTACGTTTTAACGTAATACTGTATAACGTTATACGTTATAACGTAATACTGTATAACGTTATACGTTATATCGATATGCTACATAACGTTATATGTTTTAACGTAATACTGTATAACGTTATCTGTTATATCGATATGCTACATAACGTAATACGTTATATCGTTATGCTACATAACGTTATACGTTATATCGTAATGCTACATAACGTTATACGTTATAACGTAATACTGTATAACGTTATGCGTTATATCGATATGCTACATAACGTTATACGTTATATCGTTATGCTACATAACGGTATAGGTTATATAGTAATACCGTATAACGTTATACGTTATATCGTTATGCTACATAACGTTATACGTTATATCGTAATGCTACATACCGTTATACGTTATGACGTAATACTACATAACGTTATACGTTATATCGTAATGCTGCATAACGTTATACGTTATGACGTAATACTATATAACGTTATACGCTATATCGTTATGCTACGAAGAGCTATACGTTATATCGTTATGCTACATAACGTTATACGTTATAATGTAATACTGTATAACGTTATACGTTATATCGATATGCTACATAACGTTATACGTTATAACGTAATACTGTATAACGTTATACGTTATATCGATATGCTACATAACGTTATACGTTATAACGTAATACTGTATAACGTTATACGTTATATCGATATGCTACATAACGTTATACGTTATAACATAATACTGTATAACGTTATATGTTATATCGCTATGCTACATAACGTTATACGTTATAACGTAATACTGTATAACGTTATATGTTATATCGATATGCTACATAACATTATACGTTATATCGTAATGCTACATAACGGTATACGTTATATCGTAATACTGTATAACGTTATACGTTATATCGATATGATACATAACGTTATACGTTATAACGTAACACTGTATAACGTTAAACGTTATATCGATATGCTATATAACGTTATACGTTATAACGTAATACTGTATGACGTTATACGTTATATCGTTATGCTACATAACGTTATTCGTTATAGCGTAATACTGTATAACGTTATACGTTATATCGTTATGTTACAAAACGTTATACGTTATAACGTAATACTGTATAACGTTATACGTTATATCGATATGCTACATAACGTTATACGTTATATCGTTATGCTACATAACGGTATACGTTATATCGTAATTCTGTATAACGTTATACGTTATATCGTTATGCTACATAACGTTATTCGTTATAGCGTAATACTGTATAACGTTATACGTTATATCGTTATGTTACAAAACGTTATACGTTATAACTTAATACTGTATAACGTTATTCGTTATATCGATATGCTACATAACGTTATACGTTATATCGTTATGCTACATAACGGTATGCGTTATATCGTAATACTGTATAACGTTATACGTTATATCGTTATGCTACATAACGTTATACGTTATATCGTAATGCTACATAACGTTATACGTTATAACATAATACTGTGTAACGTTATACGTTATATCGCTATGCTACATAACGTTATACGTTATAACGTAATACTGTATAACGTTATATGTTATATCGATATGCTACATAACGTTATACGTTATATCGATATGCAACATAACGTTGTACGTTATATCGTAATGCTACATAACGTTATACGTTATATCGTTATGCTACATAACGTTATACGTTATAATGTAATACTGTATAACGTTAAACGTTATATCGATATGCTATATAACGTTATACGTTATAACGTAATACTGTATAACGTTATACGTTATATCGTTATGCTACATAACGTTATTCGTTATAGCGTAATACTGTATAACGTTATACGTTATATCGTTATGTTACAAAACGTTATACGTTATAACGTAATACTGTATAACGTTATACGTTATATCGATATGCTACATAACGTTATACGTTATATCGTTATGCTACATAACGGTATACGTTATATCGTAATACTGTATAACGTTATACGTTATATCGTTATGCTACATAACGTTATACATTATATCGTTATGCTACATAACGTTATTCGTTATAGCGTAATACTGTATAACGTTATACGTTATATCGTTATGTTACAAAACGTTATACGTTATAACTTAATACTGTATAACGTTATTCGTTATATCGATATGCTACATAACGTTATACGTTATATCGTTATGCTACATAACGGTATACGTTAAATCGTAATACTGTATAACGTTATACGTTATATCGTTATGCTACATAACGTTATACGTTATATCGTAATGCTACATAACGTTATACGTTATGACGTAATACTACATAACGTTATACGTTATATCGTAATGCCATATAACGTTATACGTTATGACGTTATACTATATAACGTTATACGCTATATCGTTATGCTACAAAGAGCTATACGCTATATCGTAATGCTACATAACGTTATACGTTATATCGTAATGCAACATAACGTTATACGTTATATCGTTATGCTACATAACGTTATACGTTATATCGTTATGCTACATAACGTTATACGTTATAACGTAATACTGTATAACGTTATACGTTATATCGATATGCTACATAACGTTATACGTTATATCGTTATGCTACATAACGGTATACGTTATATCGTAATACTGTATAACGTTATACGTTATATCGTTATGCTACATAACGTTATACATTATATCGTTATGCTACATAACGTTATTCGTTATAGCGTAATACTGTATAACGTTATACGTTATATCGATATGCTACATAACGTTATACGTTATAACGTAATACTGTATAACGTTATACATTATATCGTCATGCTACATAACGTTATACGTTATATCTTAATGCTACATAACGTTATACGTTATATCGTTATGCTACATAACGTTATACGTTATAACGTAATACTGTATAGCGTTATACGTTATATCGATATGCTACATAACGTTATACGTTATAACATAATACTGTATAACGTTATACGTTATATCGCTATGCTACATAACGTTATACGTTATAACGTAATACCTTATAACGTTATATGTTATATCGATATGCTACATAACGTTATACGTTATATCGATATGCAACATAACGTTGTACGTTATATCGTAATGCTACATAACGTTATACGTTATGACGTAATACTACATAACGTTATACGTTATATCGTTATGCTACATAACGTTATACGTTGTAACGTAATACTGTATAACGTTATACATTATATCGATATGCTACATAACGTTATACGTTATATCGTTATGCTACATAACGTTATACGTTATATCGTTATGCTACATAACGTTATACGTTATACCGTAATGCTACATAACGTTATACGTTATAACGTAATACTGTATATTTTATGCGTTATATCGATATGCTACATAACGTTATACGTTATATCGTTATGCTGCATAACGTTATACGTTATATCATAATGCTACATAACGTTATACGTTATATCTTTATGCTACATAACGTTATACGTTATAACGTAACACTGTATAACGTTATACGTTATATCGTCATGCTACATAACGTTATACGTTCTATCGTAATGCTACATAACGTTATACGTTATATCGTTATGCTACATAACGTTATACGTTATATCGTAATGCTACATAACGTTATACGCTATATCGTTATGCTACATAACGTTATACGTTATAACGAAACACTGTATAACGTTATACGTTATATCGATGTGCTACATAACGTTATACGTTATAACGTAATACTGTATAACGTTATACGTTATATCGTTATGCTGCATAACGTTATTCGTTATAACGTAATACTGTATAACGTTATACGTTATACCGTTATGTTATGTAAGGTTATACGTTATAACGTAATACTGTATAACGTTATACGTTATATCGATATGCTACATAACGTTATACGTTATATCGTAATGCTACATAGCGTTATACGTTATGACGTAATACTACATAACGTTATACGTTATATCGATGTGCTACATAACGTTATACGTTATAACGTAATACTGTATAACGTTATACGTTATATCGTTATGCTGCATAACGTTATTCGTTATAACGTAATACTGTATAACGTTATACGTTATACCGTTATGTTATGTAAGGTTATACGTTATAACGTAATACTGTATAACGTTATACGATATATCATTATGTTACATAACGTTATACGTTTTAACGTAATACTGTATAACGTTATACGTTATAACGTAATACTGTATAACGTTATACGTTATATCGATATGCTACATAACGTTATATGTTTTAACGTAATACTGCATAACGTTATACGTTATATCGTTATGCTACATAACGTTATACGTTATATCGTAATGCTACATAACGTTATACGTTATATCGTTATGCTACATAACGTTATACGTTATAACGTAATACTGTATAACGTTATCTGTTATATCGATATGCTACATAACGTTATACGTTATATCGATATGCTACATAACGTTATACGTTATATCGTTATGCTACATAACGTTATACGTTATATCGTAATGCTACATAACGTTATACGTTATAACGTAATACTGTATAACGTTATGCGTTATATCGATATGCTACATAACGTTATACGTTATATCGTAATGCTACATAACGTTATACGTTATATCGTTATGCTACATAACGTTATACGTTATAATGTAATACTGTATAACGTTATACGTTCTATCGATATGCTACATAACGTTGTACGTTATAACGTAATACTGTATAACGTTATACGTTATATCGATATGCTACATAACGTTATACGTTATAACATAATACTGTATAACGTTATACGTTATATCGCTATGCTACATAACGTTATACGTTATAACGTAATACTGTATAACGTTATATGTTATATCGATATGCTACATAACATTATACGTTATATCGTAATGCTACATAACGGTATACGTTATATCGTAATACTGTATAACGTTATACGTTATATCGATATGCTACATAACGTTATACGTTATAACGTAACACTGTATAACGTTAAACGTTATATCGATATGCTATATAACGTTATACGTTATAACGTAATACTGTATAACGTTATACGTTATATCGTTATGCTACATAACGTTATTCGTTATAGCGTAATACTGTATAACGTTATACGTTATATCGTTATGTTACAAAACGTTATACGTTATAACGTAATACTGTATAACGTTATACGTTATATCGTTATGCTACATAACGTTATTCGTTATAGCGTAATACTGTATAACGTTATACATTATATCGTTATGCTACAAAGAGCTATACGTTATATCGTAATGCTACATAACGTTATACGTTATATCGTTATGCTACATAACGTTATACGTTATATCGTTATGCTACATAACGTTATACGTTATAATGTAATACTGCATAACGTTATACGTTATATCGATATGCTACATAACGTTATACGTTATAACGTAATACTGTATAACGTTATACGTTATATCGATATGCTACATAACGTTATACGTTATAACATAATACTGTATAACGTTATACGTTATATCGCTATGCTACATAACGTTATACGTTATATCGATATGCTACATAACGTTATACGTTATATCGTTATCCTACATAACTGTATACGTTATATCGTAATACTGTATAACGTTATACGTTATATCGTTATGCTACATAACGTTATACGTTATATCGTAATGCTACATAACGTTATACGTTATGACGTAATACTACATAACGTTATACGTTATATCGTAATGCTGCATAACGTTATACGTTATGACGTAATACTATATAACGTTATACGCTATATCGTTATGCTACAAAGAGCTATACGTTATATCGTAATGCTACATAACGTTATACGTTATATCGTTATGCTACATAACGTTATACGTTATATCGTTATGCTACATAACGTTATACGTTATAATGTAATACTGCATAACGTTATACGTTATATCGATATGCTACATAACGTTATACGTTATAACGTAATACTGTATAACGTTATACGTTATATCGATATGCTACATAACGTTATACGTTATAACATAATACTGTATAACGTTATACGTTATATCGCTATGCTACATAACGTTATACGTTATAACGTAATACTGTATAACGTTATATGTTATATCGATATGCTACATAACATTATACGTTATATCGTTATGCTACATAACGTTATACGTTATAATGTAATACTGCATAACGTTATACGTTATATCGATATGCTACATAACGTTATACGTTATAACGTAATACTGTATAACGTTATACGTTATATCGATATGCTACATAACGTTATACGTTATAACATAATACTGTATAACGTTATACGTTATATCGCTATGCTACATAACGTTATACGTTATATCGATATGCTACATAACGTTATACGTTATATCGTTATCCTACATAACTGTATACGTTATATCGTAATACTGTATAACGTTATACGTTATATCGTTATGCTACATAACGTTATACGTTATATCGTAATGCTACATAACGTTATACGTTATGACGTAATACTACATAACGTTATACGTTATATCGTAATGCTGCATAACGTTATACGTTATGACGTAATACTATATAACGTTATACGCTATATCGTTATGCTACAAAGAGCTATACGTTATATCGTAATGCTACATAACGTTATACGTTATATCGTTATGCTACATAACGTTATACGTTATATCGTTATGCTACATAACGTTATACGTTATAATGTAATACTGCATAACGTTATACGTTATATCGATATGCTACATAACGTTATACGTTATAACGTAATACTGTATAACGTTATACGTTATATCGATATGCTACATAACGTTATACGTTATAACATAATACTGTATAACGTTATACGTTATATCGCTATGCTACATAACGTTATACGTTATAACGTAATACTGTATAACGTTATATGTTATATCGATATGCTACATAACATTATACGTTATATCGTTATGCTACATAACGTTATACGTTATAATGTAATACTGCATAACGTTATACGTTATATCGATATGCTACATAACGTTATACGTTATAACGTAATACTGTATAACGTTATACGTTATATCGATATGCTACATAACGTTATACGTTATAACATAATACTGTATAACGTTATACGTTATATCGCTATGCTACATAACGTTATACGTTATAACGTAATACTGTATAACGTTATATGTTATATCGATATGCTACATAACATTATACGTTATATCGTAATGCTACATAACGGTATACGTTATGACGTAATACTACATAACGTTATACGTTATATCGTTATGCTACATAACGTTATACGTTGTAACGTAATACTGTATAACGTTATACATTATATCGATATGCTACATAACGTTATACGTTATATCGTTATGCTACATAACGTTATACGTTATATCGTTATGCTACATAACGTTATACGTTATACCGTAATGCTACATAACGTTATACGTTATAACGTAATACTGTATATTTTATGCGTTATATCGATATGCTACATAACGTTATACGTTATATCGTTATGCTGCATAACGTTATACGTTATATCATAATGCTACATAACGTTATACGTTATATCTTTATGCTACATAACGTTATACGTTATAACGTAACACTGTATAACGTTATACGTTATATCGTCATGCTACATAACGTTATACGTTATATCGTAATGCTACATAACGTTATACGTTATATCGTTATGCTACATAACGTTATACGTTATATCGTAATGCTACATAACGTTATACGCTATATCGTTATGCTACATAACGTTATACGTTATAACGAAACACTGTATAACGTTATACGTTATATCGATGTGCTACATAACGTTATACGTTATAACGTAATACTGTATAACGTTATACGTTATATCGTTATGCTGCATAACGTTATTCGTTATAACGTAATACTGTATAACGTTATACGTTATACCGTTATGTTATGTAAGGTTATACGTTATAACGTAATACTGTATAACGTTATACGTTATATCGATATGCTACATAACGTTATACGTTATATCGTAATGCTACATAGCGTTATACGTTATGACGTAATACTACATAACGTTATACGTTATATCGTTATGCTACATAACGTTATTCGTTATAACGTAATACTGTATAACGTTATACGATATATCATTATGTTACATAACGTTATACGTTTTAACGTAATACTGTATAACGTTATACGTTATAACGTAATACTGTATAACGTTATACGTTATATCGATATGCTACATAACGTTATATGTTTTAACGTAATACTGCATAACGTTATACGTTATATCGTTATGCTACATAACGTTATACGTTATATCGTAATGCTACATAACGTTATACGTTATATCGTTATGCTACATAACGTTATACGTTATAACGTAATACTGTATAACGTTATCTGTTGTATCGATATGCTACATAACGTTATACGTTATATCGTTATGCTACATAACGTTATACGTTATATCGTAATGCTACATAACGTTATACGTTATAACGTAATACTGTATAACGTTATGCGTTATATCGATATGCTACATAACGTTATACGTTATATCGTAATGCTACATAACGTTATACGTTATATCGTTATGCTACATAACGTTATACGTTATAATGTAATACTGTATAACGTTATACGTTCTATCGATATGCTACATAACGTTGTACGTTATAACGTTATACTGTATAACGTTATACGTTATATCGATATGCTACATAACGTTATACGTTATAACGTAATACTGTATAACGTTATACGTTATATCGTTATGCTACATAACGTTATTCGTTATAGCGTAATACTGTATAACGTTATACGTTATATCGTTATGTTACAAAACGTTATACGTTATAACGTAATACTGTATAACGTTATACGTTATATCGATATGCTACATAACGTTATACGTTATATCGTTATCCTACATAACTGTATACGTTATATCGTAATACTGTATAACGTTATACGTTATATCGTTATGCTACATAACGTTATACGTTATATCGTAATGCTACATAACGTTATACGTTATGACGTAATACTACATAACGTTATACGTTATATCGTAATGCTGCATAACGTTATACGTTATGACGTAATACTATATAACGTTATACGCTATATCGTTATGCTACAAAGAGCTATACGTTATATCGTAATGCTACATAACGTTATACGTTATATCGTTATGCTACATAACGTTATACGTTATATCGTTATGCTACATAACGTTATACGTTATAATGTAATACTGCATAACGTTATACGTTATATCGATATGCTACATAACGTTATACGTTATAACATAATACTGTATAACGTTATACGTTATATCGCTATGCTACATAACGTTATACGTTATAACGTAATACTGTATAACGTTATATGTTATATCGATATGCTACATAACATTATACGTTATATCGTAATGCTACATAACGGTATACGTTATATCGTAATACTGTATAACGTTATACGTTATATCGATATGCTACATAACGTTATACGTTATAACGTAACACTGTATAACGTTAAACGTTATATCGATATGCTATATAACGTTATACGTTATAACGTAATACTGTATAACGTTATACGTTATATCGTTATGCTACATAACGTTATTCGTTATAGCGTAATACTGTATAACGTTATACGTTATATCGTTATGCTACATAACGTTATTCGTTATAGCGTAATACTGTATGACGTTATATGTTATATCGTTATGTTACAAAACGTTATACGTTATAACGTAATACTGTATAACGTTATACGTTATATCGATATGCTACATAACGTTATACGTTATATCGTTATGCTACATAACGGTATACGTTATATCGTAATACTGTATAACGTTATACGATATATCGTTATGCTACATAACGTTATACGTTATATCGTAATGCTACATAACGTTATACGTTATGACGTAATACTACATAACGTTATACGTTATATCGTAATGCTGCATAACGTTATACGTTATGACGTAATACTATATAGCGTTATACGCTATATCGTTATGCTACAAAGAGCTATACGTTATATCGTAATGCTACATAACGTTATACGTTATATCGTTATGCTACATAACGTTATACGTTATGATGTAATACTGTATAACGTTATACGTTATATCGATATGCTACATAACGTTATACGTTATAACGTAATACTGTATAACGTTATACATTATATCGTCATGCTACATAACGTTATACGTTATAACATAATACTGTATAACGTTATACGTTATATCGCTATGCTACATAACGTTATACGTTATAACGTAATACTGTATAACGTTATACGTTATATCGATATGCTACATAACGTTATACGTTATAACATAATACTGTATAACGTTATACGTTATATCGCAATGCTACATAACGTTATACGTTATAACGTAATACTGTATAACGTTATATGTTATATCGATATGCTACATAACGTTATACGTTATATCGATATGCAACATAACGTTATACGTTATATCGTAATGCTACATAACGTTATACGTTGTAACGTAATACTGTATATTTTATGCGTTATATCGATATGCTACATAACGTTATACGTTATATCTTTATGCTACATAACGTTATACGTTATAACGTAACACTGTATAACGTTATACGTTATATCGATATGCTACATAACTTTATACGTTATATCGTCATGCTACATAACGTTATACGTTATATCGTAATGCTACATAACGTTATACGTTATATCGTTATGCTACATAACGTTATACGTTATATCGTTATGCTACATAACGTTATACGTTATATCGTAATGCTACATAACGTTATACGTTATAACGTAATACTGTATAACGTTATATGTTATATCGATATGCTACATAACGTTATACGTTATATCGATATGCAACATAACGTTGTACGTTATATCGTAATTCTACATAACGTTATACGTTATGACGTAATACTACATAACGTTATACGTTATATCGTTATGCTACATAACGTTATACGTTGTAACGTAATACTGTATAACGTTATACGTTATATCGTTATGCTACATAACGTTATACGTTATATCGTAATGCTACATAACGTTATACGTTATAACGTAATACTGTATAACGTTATATGTTATATCGATATGCTACATAACGTTATACGTTATATCGATATGCAACATAACGTTGTACGTTATACCGCTATGCTACATAACGTTATACGTTACAACGTAATACTGTATAACGTTATATGTTATATCGATATGCTACATAACGTTATACGTTATATCGATATGCAACATAACGTTGTACGTTATATCGTAATGCTACATAACGTTATACGTTATGACGTAATACTACATAACGTTATACGTTATATCGTTATGCTACATAACGTTATACGTTATAACGTAATACTGTATAACGTTATATGTTATATCGATATGCTACATAACGTTATACGTTATATCGTTATGCTACATAACGTTATTCGTTATAGCGTAATACTGTATAACGTTATACGTTATATCGTTATGTTACAAAACGTTATACGTTATAACGTAATACTGTATAACGTTATACGTTATATCGATATGCTACATAACGTTATACGTTATATCGTTATGCTGCATAACGGTATACGTTATATCGTAATACTGTATAACGTTATACGTTATATCGTTATGCTACATAGCGTTATACGTTATATCGTAATGCTACATAACGTTATACGTTATGACGTAATACTACATAACGTTATACGTTATATCGTAATGCTGCATAACGTTATACGTTATGACGTAATACTATATAACGTTATAAGCTATATCGTTATGCTACAAAGGGCTATACGTTATATCGTAATGCTACATAACGTTATACGTTATATCGTTATGCTACATAACGTTATACGTTATAATGTAATACTGTATAACGTTATACGTTATATCGATATGCTACATAATGTTATACGTTATAACGTAATACTGTATAACGTTATAGATTATATCGTCATGCTACATAACGTTATACGTTATATCGTAATGCTACATATCGTTATACGTTATATCGTTATGCTACATAACGTTATACGTTATAACGTAATACTGTATAACGTTATACGTTATATCGATATGCTACATATCGTTATACGTTATAACATAATACTGTATAACGTTATACGTTATATCGCAATGCTACATAACGTTATACGTTATAACGTAATACTGTATAACGTTATATGTTATATCGATATGCTACATAACGTTATACGTTATATCGATATGCAACATAACGTTGTACGTTATATCGTAATTCTACATAACGTTATACGTTATGACGTAATACTACATAACGTTATACGTTATATCGTTATGCTACATAACGTTATACGTTGTAACGTAATACTGTATAACGTTATACGTTATATCGATATGCTACATAACGTTATACGTTATAACGTAATACTGTATAACGTTATACGTTATATCGATATGCTACATAACGTTATACGTTATATCGTTATGCTACATAACGTTATACGTTATATTGTTATGCTACATGACGTTATACGTTATATTGTAATGCTACATAACATTGTACGTTATATCGATATGCTACATAACGTTATTCGTTATAACGTAATACTGTATAACGTTATACGTTATATCGTTATGTTATATAAGGTTATACGTTATAACGTAATACTGTATCACGTTGTACGTTATATCGATATGCTACATAACGTTATACGTTATATCGTAATGCTACATAACGTTATACCTTATGACGTAATACTACATAACGTTATACGTTATATCGTTATGCTACATAACGTTATTCGTTATAACGTAATACTGTATAACGTTATACGTTATATCGTTATGTTACATAACGTTATACGTTTTAACGTAATACTGTATAACGTTATACGTTATAACGTAATACTGTATAACGTTATACGTTATATCGATATGCTACATAACGTTATATGTTTTAACGTAATACTGTATAACGTTATACGTTATATCGTTATGCTACATAACGTTATACGTTATATCGTAATGCTACATAACGTTATACGTTATATCGTTATGCTACATAACGTTATACGTTATAACGTAATACTGTATAACGTTATTTGTTATATCGATATGCTACATAAGGTTATACGTTATATCGTTATGCTACATAACGTTATACGTTATATCGTAATGCTACATAACGTTATACGTTATAACGTAATACTGTATAACGTTATGCGTTATATCGATATGCTACATAACGTTATACGTTATATCGTAATGCTACATAACGTTATACGCTATATCGTTATGCTACATAACGTTATACGTTATAACGAAACACTGTATAACGTTATACGTTATATCGATGTGCTACATAACGTTATACGTTATAACGTAATACTGTATAACGTTATACGTTATATCGTTATGTTATATAAGGTTATACGTTATAACGTAATACTGTATAACGTTATACGTTATATCGATATGCTACATAACGTTATACGTTATATCGTAATGCTACATAACGTTATACGTTATGACGTAATACTACATAACGTTATACGTTATATCGTTATGCTACATAACGTTATTCGTTATAACGTAATACTGTATAACGTTATACGTTATATCGTTATGTTTCAAAACGTTATACGTTATAACGTAATACTGTATAACGTTATACGTTATATCGATATGCTACATAACGTTATACGTTATATCGTTATGCTACATAACGGTATACGTTATATCGTAATACTGTATAACGTTATACGTTATATCGTTATGCTACATAACGTTATACGTTATATCGCAATGCTACACAACCTTATACGTTATGACGTAATACTACATAACGTTATACGTTATATCGTAATGCTGCATAACGTTATACGTTATGAAGTAATATAATATAACGTTATACGCTATATCGTTATGCTACAAAGAGCTATACGTTATATCGTAATGCTACATAACGTTATACGTTATATCGTTATGCTACATAACGTTATACGTTATAATGTAATACTGTATAACGTTATACGTTATATCGATATGCTACATAACGTTATACGTTATAACGTAATACCGTATAACGTTATACCTTATATCGTCATGCTACATAACGTTATACGTTATATCGTAATGCTACATAACGTTATACGTTATATCGTTATGCTACATAACGTTATACGTTATAACGTAATACTGTATAACGTTATACGTTATATCGATATGCTACATAACGTTATACGTTATAACATAATACTGTATAACGTTATACGTTATATCGTTATGTTACAAAACGTTATACGTTATAACGTAATACTGTATAACGTTATAAGTTATATCGATATGCTACATAACGTTATACGTTATATCGTTATGCTACATAACGGTATACGTTATATCGTAATACTGTAGAACGTTATACGTTATATCGTTATGCTACATAACGTTATACGTTATATCGTAATGCTACATAACGTTATACGTTATATCGTTATGCTACATAACGTTATACGTTATGATGTAATACTGTATAACGTTATACGTTATATCGATATGCTACATAACGTTATACGTTATAACGTAATACTGTATAACGTTATACATTATATCGTCATGCTACATAACGTTATACGTTATATCGTAATGCTACATAACGTTATACGTTATATCGTTATGCTACATAACGTTATACGTTATAACGTAATACTGTCTAACGTTATACGTTATATCGATATGCTACATAACGTTATACGTTATAACATAATACTGTATAACGTTATACGTTATACCGCTATGCTACATAACGTTATACGTTACAACGTAATACTGTATAACGTTATATGTTATATCGATATGCTACATAACGTTATACGTTATATCGATATGCAACATAACGTTGTACGTTATATCGTAATGCTACATAACGTTATACGTTATGACGTAATACTACATAACGTTATACGTTATATCGTTATGCTACATAACGTTATACGTTATAACGTAATACTGTATAACGTTATATGTTATATCGATATGCTACATAACGTTATACGTTATATCGTTATGCTACATAACGTTATTCGTTATAGCGTAATACTGTATAACGTTATACGTTATATCGTTATGTTACAAAACGTTATACGTTATAACGTAATACTGTATAACGTTATACGTTATATCGATATGCTACATAACGTTATACGTTATATCGTTATGCTGCATAACGGTATACGTTATATCGTAATACTGTATAACGTTATACGTTATATCGTTATGCTACATAGCGTTATACGTTATATCGTAATGCTACATAACGTTATACGTTATGACGTAATACTACATAACGTTATACGTTATATCGTAATGCTGCATAACGTTATACGTTATGACGTAATACTATATAACGTTATAAGCTATATCGTTATGCTACAAAGGGCTATACGTTATATCGTAATGCTACATAACGTTATACGTTATATCGTTATGCTACATAACGTTATACGTTATAATGTAATACTGTATAACGTTATACGTTATATCGATATGCTACATAATGTTATACGTTATAACGTAATACTGTATAACGTTATAGATTATATCGTCATGCTACATAACGTTATACGTTATATCGTAATGCTACATATCGTTATACGTTATATCGTTATGCTACATAACGTTATACGTTATAACGTAATACTGTATAACGTTATACGTTATATCGATATGCTACATATCGTTATACGTTATAACATAATACTGTATAACGTTATACGTTATATCGCAATGCTACATAACGTTATACGTTATAACGTAATACTGTATAACGTTATATGTTATATCGATATGCTACATAACGTTATACGTTATATCGATATGCAACATAACGTTGTACGTTATATCGTAATTCTACATAACGTTATACGTTATGACGTAATACTACATAACGTTATACGTTATATCGTTATGCTACATAACGTTATACGTTGTAACGTAATACTGTATAACGTTATACGTTATATCGATATGCTACATAACGTTATACGTTATAACGTAATACTGTATAACGTTATACGTTATATCGATATGCTACATAACGTTATACGTTATATCGTTATGCTACATAACGTTATACGTTATATTGTTATGCTACATGACGTTATACGTTATATTGTAATGCTACATAACATTGTACGTTATATCGATATGCTACATAACGTTATACGTTATATCGTCATGCTACATAACGTTATACGTTATATCGATATGCTACATAACGTTATACGTTATATCGTTATGCTACATAACGTTATACGTTATATCATAATGCTACATAACGTTATACGTTATATCCTTATGCTACATAACGTTATACGTTATAACGTAACACTGTATAACGTTATACGTTATATCGATATGCTACATAACGTTATACGTTATATCGTCATGCTACATAACGTTATACGTTATATCGTTATGCTACATAACGTTATACGTTATATCGTAATGCTACATAACGTTATACGCTATATCGTTATGCTACATAACGTTATACGTTATAACGAAACACTGTATAACGTTATACGTTATATCGATGTGCTACATAACGTTATACGTTATAACGTAATACTGTATAACGTTATACGTTATATCGTTATGCTACATAACGTTATTCGTTATAACGTAATACTGTATAACGTTATACGTTATATCGTTATGTTATATAAGGTTATACGTTATAACGTAATACTGTATCACGTTGTACGTTATATCGATATGCTACATAACGTTATACGTTATATCGTAATGCTACATAACGTTATACCTTATGACGTAATACTACATAACGTTATACGTTATATCGTTATGCTACATAACGTTATTCGTTATAACGTAATACTGTATAACGTTATACGTTATATCGTTATGTTACATAACGTTATACGTTTTAACGTAATACTGTATAACGTTATACGTTATAACGTAATACTGTATAACGTTATACGTTATATCGATATGCTACATAACGTTATATGTTTTAACGTAATACTGTATAACGTTATACGTTATATCGTTATGCTACATAACGTTATACGTTATATCGTAATGCTACATAACGTTATACGTTATATCGTTATGCTACATAACGTTATACGTTATAACGTAATACTGTATAACGTTATTTGTTATATCGATATGCTACATAAGGTTATACGTTATATCGTTATGCTACATAACGTTATACGTTATATCGTAATGCTACATAACGTTATACGTTATAACGTAATACTGTATAACGTTATGCGTTATATCGATATGCTACATAACGTTATACGTTATATCGTTATGCTACATAACGGTATAGGTTATATCGTAATACTGTGTAACGTTATACGTTATATCGTTATGCTACATAACGTTATACGTTATATCGTAATGCTACATACCGTTATACGTAATGACGTAATACTACATAACGTTATACGTTATATCGTAATGCTGCATAACGTTATACGTTATGACGTAATACTATATAACGTTATACGCTATATCGTTATGCTACAACGAGCTATACGTTATATCGTAATGCTACATAACGTTATACGTTATATCGTTATGCTACATAACGTTATACGTTATAATGTAATACTGTATAACGTTATACGTTATATCGATATGCTACATAACGTTATACGTTATAACGTAATACTGTATAACGTTATACATTATATCGTCATGCTACATAACGTTATACGTTATATCGTAATGCTACATAACGTTATACGTTATATCGTTATGCTACATAACGTTGTACGTTATAACGTAATACTGTATAACGTTATACGTTATATCGATATGCTACATATCGTTATACGTTATAACATAATACTGTATAACGTTATACGTTATATCGCTATGCTACATAACGTTATACGTTATAACGTAATACTGTATAACGTTATATGTTATATCGATATGCTACATAACATTATACGTTATATCGTAATGCTACATAACGGTATACGTTATATCGTAATACTGTATAACGTTATACGTTATATCGATATGCTACATAACGTTATACGTTATAACGTAACACTGTATAACGTTAAACGTTTTATCGATATGCTATATAACGTAATACGTTATAACGTAATACTGTATAACGTTATACGTTATATCGTTATGCTACATTGCGGTATACTTTATATCGTAATGCTACATAACGTTATACGTTATGACGTAATACTACATAACGTTATACGTTATATCGTAATGCTGCATAACGTTATACGTTATGACGTAATACTATATAACGTTATAAGCTATATCGTTATGCTACAAAGAGCTATACGTTATATCGTAATGCTACATAACGTTATACGTTATAACGTAATACTGTATAACGTTATATGTTATATCGATATGCTACATAACCTTATACGTTATATCGTTATGCTACATAACGTTATACGTTATATCGTTATGCTACATAACGTTATACGTTATATCGTAATGCTACATAACGTTATACGGTATAACGTAATACTGTATATTTTATGCGTTATATCGTAATGCTACATAACGTTATACGTTATATCGTTATGCTACATAACGTTATACGTTATAACGTAATACTGTATAACGTTATACGTTATATCGATATGCTACATAACGTTATACGTTATAACATAATACTGTATAACGTTATACGTTATATCGCAATGCTACATAACGTTATACGTTATAACGTAATACTGTATAACGTTATACGTTATAACGTAATACTGTATAACGTTATACGTTATATCGATATGCTACATAACGTTATATGTTTTAACGTATTACTGTATAACGTTATACGTTATATCGTTATGCTACATAACGTTATACGTTATATCGCAATGCTACATAACGTTATACGTTATATCGTTATGCTACATAACGTTATACGTTATAACGTAATACTGTATAACGTTATTTGTTATATCGATATGCTACATAAGGTTATACGTTATATCGTTATGCTACATAACGTTATACGTTATATCGTAATGCTACATAACGTTATACGTTATAACGTAATACTGTATAACGTTATGCGTTATATCGATATGCTACATAACGTTATACGTTATATCGTTATGCTACATAACGGTATAGGTTATATCGTAATACTGTGTAACGTTATACGTTATATCGTTATGCTACATAACGTTATACGTTATATCGTAATGCTACATACCGTTATACGTAATGACGTAATACTACATAAAGTTATACGTTATATCGTAATGCTGCATAACGTTATACGTTATGACGTAATACTATATAACGTTATACGCTATATCGTTATGCTACAAAGAGCTATACGTTATATCGTAATGCTACATAACGTTATACGTTATATCGTTATGCTACATAACGTTATACGTTATAATGTAATACTGTATAACGTTATACGTTATATCGATATGCTACATAACGTTATACGTTATAACGTAATACTGTATAACGTTATACATTATATCGTCATGCTACATAACGTTATACGTTATATCGTAATGCTACATAACGTTATACGTTATATCGTTATGCTACATAACGTTGTACGTTATAACGTAATACTGTATAACGTTATACGTTATATCGATATGCTACATATCGTTATACGTTATAACATAATACTGTATAACGTTATACGTTATATCGCTATGCTACATAACGTTATACGTTATAACGTAATACTGTATAACGTTATATGTTATATCGATATGCTACATAACATTATACGTTATATCGTAATGCTACATAACGGTATACGTTATATCGTAATACTGTATAACGTTATACGTTATATCGATATGCTACATAACGTTATACGTTATAACGTAACACTGTATAACGTTAAACGTTTTATCGATATGCTATATAACGTTATACGTTATATCGTTATGCTACATAACGTTATACGTTATAACGTAATACTGTATAACGTTATATGTTATATCGATATGCTACATAACGTTATACGTTATATCGTTATGCTACATAACGTTATACGTTATATCGTTATGCTACATACCGTTATACGTTATATCGTAATGCTACATAACGTTATACGGTATAACGTAATACTGTATATTTTATGCGTTATATCGTAATGCTACATAACGTTATACGTTATATCGTTATGCTACATAACGTTATACGTTATAACGTAATACTGTATAACGTTATACGTTATATCGATATGCTACATAACGTTATACGTTATAACATAATACTGTATAACGTTATACGTTATATCGCAATGCTACATAACGTTATACGTTATAACGTAATACTGTATAACGTTATATGTTATATCGATATGCTACATAACGTTATACGTTATATCGATATGTAACATAACGTTGTACGTTATATCGTAATTCTACATAACGTTATACGTTATGACGTAATACTACATAACGTTATACGTTATATCGTTATGCTACATAACGTTATACGTTATAACGTAATACTGTATAACGTTATACGTTATATCGATATGCTACATAACGTTATACGTTATATCGTTATGCTACATAACGTTATACGTTATATCGTAATGCTACATACCGTTATACGTAATGACGTAATACTACATAACGTTATACGTTATATCGTAATGCTGCATAACGTTATACGTTATGACGTAATACTATATAACGTTATACGCTATATCGTTATGCTACAACGAGCTATACGTTATATCGTAATGCTACATAACGTTATACGTTATATCGTTATGCTACATAACGTTATACGTTATAATGTAATACTGTATAACGTTATACGTTATATCGATATGCTACATAACGTTATACGTTATAACGTAATACTGTATAACGTTATACATTATATCGTCATGCTACATAACGTTATACGTTATATCGTAATGCTACATAACGTTATACGTTATATCGTTATGCTACATAACGTTGTACGTTATAACGTAATACTGTATAACGTTATACGTTATATCGATATGCTACATATCGTTATACGTTATAACATAATACTGTATAACGTTATACGTTATATCGCTATGCTACATAACGTTATACGTTATAACGTAATACTGTATAACGTTATATGTTATATCGATATGCTACATAACATTATACGTTATATCGTAATGCTACATAACGGTATACGTTATATCGTAATACTGTATAACGTTATACGTTATATCGATATGCTACATAACGTTATACGTTATAACGTAACACTGTATAACGTTAAACGTTTTATCGATATGCTATATAACGTAATACGTTATAACGTAATACTGTATAACGTTATACGTTATATCGTTATGCTACATTGCGTTATACGTTATATCGTAATGCTACATAACGTTATACGTTATGACGTAATACTACATAACGTTATACGTTATATCGTAATGCTGCATAACGTTATACGTTATGACGTAATACTATATAACGTTATAAGCTATATCGTTATGCTACAAAGAGCTATACGTTATATCGTAATGCTACATAACGTTATACGTTATAACGTAATACTGTATAACGTTATATGTTATATCGATATGCTACATAACGTTATACGTTATATCGTTATGCTACATAACGTTATACGTTATATCGTTATGCTACATAACGTTATACGTTATATCGTAATGCTACATAACGTTATACGGTATAACGTAATACTGTATATTTTATGCGTTATATCGTAATGCTACATAACGTTATACGTTATATCGTTATGCTATATAACGTTATACGTTATAACGTAATACTGTATAACGTTATACGTTATATCGATATGCTACATAACGTTATACGTTATAACATAATACTGTATAACGTTATACGTTATATCGCAATGCTACATAACGTTATACGTTATAACGTAATACTGTATAACGTTATACGTTATAACGTAATACTGTATAACGTTATACGTTATATCGATATGCTACATAACGTTATATGTTTTAACGTAATACTGTATAACGTTATACGTTATATCGTTATGCTACATAACGTTATACGTTATATCGCAATGCTACATAACGTTATACGTTATATCGTTATGCTACATAACGTTATACGTTATAACGTAATACTGTATAACGTTATTTGTTATATCGATATGCTACATAAGGTTATACGTTATATCGTTATGCTACATAACGTTATACGTTATATCGTAATGCTACATAACGTTATACGTTATAACGTAATACTGTATAACGTTATGCGTTATATCGATATGCTACATAACGTTATACGTTATATCGTTATGCTACATAACGGTATAGGTTATATCGTAATACTGTGTAACGTTATACGTTATATCGTTATGCTACATAACGTTATACGTTATATCGTAATGCTACATACCGTTATACGTAATGACGTAATACTACATAACGTTATACGTTATATCGTAATGCTGCATAACGTTATACGTTATGACGTAATACTATATAACGTTATACGCTATGTCGTTATGCTACAAAGAGCTATACGTTATATCGTAATGCTACATAACGTTATACGTTATATCGTTATGCTACATAACGTTATACGTTATAATGTAATACTGTATAACGTTATACGTTATATCGATATGCTACATAACGTTATACGTTATAACGTAATACTGTATAACGTTATACATTATATCGTCATGCTACATAACGTTATACGTTATATCGTAATGCTACATAACGTTATACGTTATATCGTTATGCTACATAACGTTGTACGTTATAACGTAATACTGTATAACGTTATACGTTATATCGATATGCTACATATCGTTATACGTTATAACATAATACTGTATAACGTTATACGTTATATCGCTATGCTACATAACGTTATACGTTATAACGTAATACTGTATAACGTTATATGTTATATCGATATGCTACATAACATTATACGTTATATCGTAATGCTACATAACGGTATACGTTATATCGTAATACTGTATAACGTTATACGTTATATCGATATGCTACATAACGTTATACGTTATAACGTAACACTGTATAACGTTAAACGTTTTATCGATATGCTATATAACGTTATACGTTATATCGTTATGCTACATAACGTTATACGTTATAACGTAATACTGTATAACGTTATATGTTATATCGATATGCTACATAACGTTATACGTTATATCGTTATGCTACATAACGTTATACGTTATATCGTTATGCTACATACCGTTATACGTTATATCGTAATGCTACATAACGTTATACGGTATAACGTAATACTGTATATTTTATGCGTTATATCGTAATGCTACATAACGTTATACGTTATATCGTTATGCTACATAACGTTATACGTTATAACGTAATACTGTATAACGTTATACGTTATATCGATATGCTACATAACGTTATACGTTATAACATAATACTGTATAACGTTATACGTTATATCGCAATGCTACATAACGTTATACGTTATAACGTAATACTGTATAACGTTATATGTTATATCGATATGCTACATAACGTTATACGTTATATCGATATGCAACATAACGTTGTACGTTATATCGTAATTCTACATAACGTTATACGTTATGACGTAATACTACATAACGTTATACGTTATATCGTTATGCTACATAACGTTATACGTTATAACGTAATACTGTATAACGTTATACGTTATATCGATATGCTACATAACGTTATACGTTATATCGTTATGCTACATAACGTTATACGTTATATCGTTATGCTACATGACGTTATACGTTATATTGTAATGCTACATAACATTATACGTTATAACGTAATACTGTATATTTTATGCGTTATATCGATATGCTACATAACGTTATACGTTATATCGTTATGCTACATAACGTTATACGTTATATCATAATGCTACATAACGTTATACGTTATATCCTTATGCTACATAACGTTATACGTTATAACGTAACACTGTATAACGTTATACGTTATATCGATATGCTACATAACGTTATACGTTATATCGTCATGCTACATAACGTTATACGTTATATCGTTATGCTACATAACGTTATACGTTATATCGTAATGCTACATAACGTTATACGCTATATCGTTATGCTACATAACGTTATACGTTATAACGAAACACTGTATAACGTTATACGTTATATCGATGTGCTACATAACGTTATACGTTATAACGTAATACTGTATAACGTTATACGTTATATCGTTATGCTACATAACGTTATACGTTATATCGTAATGCTACATACCGTTATACGTAATGACGTAATACTACATAACGTTATACGTTATATCGCAATGCTACATAACGTTATACGTTATATCGTTATGCTACATAACGTTATACGTTATAACGTAATACTGTATAACGTTATTTGTTATATCGATATGCTACATAAGGTTATACGTTATATCGTTATGCTACATAACGTTATACGTTATATCGTAATGCTACATAACGTTATACGTTATAACGTAATACTGTATAACGTTATGCGTTATATCGATATGCTACATAACGTTATACGTTATATCGTTATGCTACATAACGGTATAGGTTATATCGTAATACTGTGTAACGTTATACGTTATATCGTTATGCTACATAACGTTATACGTTATATCGTAATGCTACATACCGTTATACGTAATGACGTAATACTACATAACGTTATACGTTATATCGTAATGCTGCATAACGTTATACGTTATGACGTAATACTATATAACGTTATACGCTATGTCGTTATGCTACAAAGAGCTATACGTTATATCGTAATGCTACATAACGTTATACGTTATATCGTTATGCTACATAACGTTATACGTTATAATGTAATACTGTATAACGTTATACGTTATATCGATATGCTACATAACGTTATACGTTATAACGTAATACTGTATAACGTTATACATTATATCGTCATGCTACATAACGTTATACGTTATATCGTAATGCTACATAACGTTATACGTTATATCGTTATGCTACATAACGTTGTACGTTATAACGTAATACTGTATAACGTTATACGTTATATCGATATGCTACATATCGTTATACGTTATAACATAATACTGTATAACGTTATACGTTATATCGCTATGCTACATAACGTTATACGTTATAACGTAATACTGTATAACGTTATATGTTATATCGATATGCTACATAACATTATACGTTATATCGTAATGCTACATAACGGTATACGTTATATCGTAATACTGTATAACGTTATACGTTATATCGATATGCTACATAACGTTATACGTTATAACGTAACACTGTATAACGTTAAACGTTTTATCGATATGCTATATAACGTTATACGTTATATCGTTATGCTACATAACGTTATACGTTATAACGTAATACTGTATAACGTTATATGTTATATCGATATGCTACATAACGTTATACGTTATATCGTTATGCTACATAACGTTATACGTTATATCGTTATGCTACATACCGTTATACGTTATATCGTAATGCTACATAACGTTATACGGTATAACGTAATACTGTATATTTTATGCGTTATATCGTAATGCTACATAACGTTATACGTTATATCGTTATGCTACATAACGTTATACGTTATAACGTAATACTGTATAACGTTATACGTTATATCGATATGCTACATAACGTTATACGTTATAACATAATACTGTATAACGTTATACGTTATATCGCAATGCTACATAACGTTATACGTTATAACGTAATACTGTATAACGTTATATGTTATATCGATATGCTACATAACGTTATACGTTATATCGATATGCAACATAACGTTGTACGTTATATCGTAATTCTACATAACGTTATACGTTATGACGTAATACTACATAACGTTATACGTTATATCGTTATGCTACATAACGTTATACGTTATAACGTAATACTGTATAACGTTATACGTTATATCGATATGCTACATAACGTTATACGTTATATCGTTATGCTACATAACGTTATACGTTATATCGTTATGCTACATGACGTTATACGTTATATTGTAATGCTACATAACATTATACGTTATAACGTAATACTGTATATTTTATGCGTTATATCGATATGCTACATAACGTTATACGTTATATCGTTATGCTACATAACGTTATACGTTATATCATAATGCTACATAACGTTATACGTTATATCCTTATGCTACATAACGTTATACGTTATAACGTAACACTGTATAACGTTATACGTTATATCGATATGCTACATAACGTTATACGTTATATCGTCATGCTACATAACGTTATACGTTATATCGTTATGCTACATAACGTTATACGTTATATCGTAATGCTACATAACGTTATACGCTATATCGTTATGCTACATAACGTTATACGTTATAACGAAACACTGTATAACGTTATACGTTATATCGATGTGCTACATAACGTTATACGTTATAACGTAATACTGTATAACGTTATACGTTATATCGTTATGCTACATAACGTTATTCGTTATAACGTAATACTGTATAACGTTATACGTTATATCGTTATGTTATATAAGGTTGTACGTTATAACGTAATACTGTATAACGTTGTACGTTATATCGATATGCTACATAACGTTATACGTTATATCGTAATGCTACATAACGTTATACCTTATGACGTAATACTACATTACGTTATACGTTATATCGTTATGCTACATAACGTTATTCGTTATAACGTAGTACTGTATAACGTTATACGTTATATCGTTATGTTACATAACGTTATACGTTTTAACGTAATACTGTATAACGTTATACGTTATAACGTAATACTGTATAACGTTATACGTTATATCGATATGCTACATAACGTTATATGTTTTAACGTAATACTGTATAACGTTATACGTTATATCGTTATGCTACATAACGTTATACGTTATATCGTAATGCTACATAACGTTATACGTTATATCGTTATGCTACATAACGTTATACGTTATAACGTAATACTGTATTACGTTATTTGTTATATCGATATGCTACATAAGGTTATACGTTATATCGTTATGCTACATAATGTTATACGTTATATCGTAATGCTACATAACGTTATACGTTATAACGTAATACTGTATAACGTTATGCGTTATATCGATATGCTACATAACGTTATACGTTATATCGTTATGCTACATAACGGTATAGGTTATATCCTAATACTGTGTAACGTTATACGTTATATCGTTATGCTACATAACGTTATACGTTATATCGTAATGCTACATACCGTTATACGTTATGACGTAATACTACATAACGTTATACGTTATATCGTAATGCTGCATAACGTTATACGTTATGACGTAATACTATATAACGTTATACGCTATATCGTTATGCTACAAAGAGCTATACGTTATATCGTAATGCTTCATAACGTTATACGTTATATCGTTATGCTACATAACGTTATACGTTATAACGTAATACTGTATAACGTTATACATTATATCGTCATGCTACATAACGTTATACGTTATATCGTTATGCTACATAACGTTATACGTTATAACGTAATACTGTATAACGTTATACGTTATATCGATATGCTACATATCGTTATACGTTATAACATAATACTGTATAACGTTATACGTTACATCGCTATGCTACATAACGTTATACGTTATAACGTAATACTGTATAACGTTATATGTTATATCGATATGCTACATAACATTATACGTTATATCGTAATGCTACATAACGGTATACGTTATATCGTAATACTGTATAACGTTATACGTTATATCGATATGCTACATAACGTTATACGTTATAACGTAACACTGTATAACGTTAAACGTTTTATCGATATGCTATATAACGTTATACGTTATAACGTAATACTGTATAACGTTATACGTTATATCGTTATGCTACATTGCGTTATACGTTATATCGTAATGCTACATAACGTTATACGTTATGACGTAATACTACATAACGTTATACGTTATATCGTAATGCTGCATAACGTTATACGTTATGACGTAATACTATATAACGTTATAAGCTATATCGTTATGCTACAAAGAGCTATACGTTATATCGTAATGCTACATAACGTTATACGTTATAACGTAATACTGTATAACGTTATATGTTATATCGATATGCTACATAACGTTATACGTTATATCGATATGCTACATAACGTAATACATTATATCGTTATGCTACATAACGTTATACGTTATATCGTTATGCTACATAACGTTATACGTTATATCGTAATGCTACATAACGTTATACGTTATAACGTAATACTGTATATTTTATGCGTTATATCGATATGCTACATAACGTTATACGTTATATCGTTATGCTACATGACGTTATACGTTATATCATAATGCTACATAACGTTATACGTTATATCCTTATGCTACATAACGTTATACGTTATAACGTAACACTGTATAACGTTATACGTTATATCGATATGCTACATAACGTTATACGTTATATCGTTATGCTACATAACGTTATACGTTATATCGTTATGCTACATAACGTTATACGTTATATCGTAATGCTACATAACGTTATACGTTATAACGTAACACTGTATAACGTTATACGTTATATCGATATGCTACATAACGTTATACGTTATATCGTTATGCTACATAACGTTATACGTTATATCGTTATGCTACATAACGTTATACGTTATATCGTAATGCTACATAACGTTATACGTTATAACGTAATACTGTATATTTTATGCGTTATATCGATATGCTACATAACGTTATACGCTATATCGTTATGCTACATAACGTTATACGTTATAACGAAACACTGTATAACGTTATACGTTATATCGATGTGCTACATAACGTTATACGTTATAACGTAATACTGTATAACGTTATACGTTATATCGTTATGTTATATAAGGTTATACGTTATAACGTAATACTGTATAACGTTGTACGTTATATCGATATGCTACATAACGTTATACGTTATATCGATATGCTACATAACGTTATACGTTATATCGTAATGCTACATAACGTTATACGTTATGACGTAATACTACATAACGTTATACGTTATATCGTTATGCTACATAACGTTATTCGTTATAACGTAATACTGTATAACGTTATACGTTATATCGTTATGTTACATAACGTTATACGTTTTAACGTAATACTGTATAACGTTATACGTTATAACGTAATACTGTATAACGTTATACGTTATATCGATATGCTACATAACGTTATATGTTTTAACGTAATACTGTATAACGTTATACGTTATATCGTTATGCTACATAACGTTATACGTTATATCGTAATGCTACATAACGTTATACGTTATATCGTTATGCTACATAACGTTATACGTTATAACGTAATACTGTATAACGTTATTTGTTATATCGATATGCTACATAACGTTATACGTTATATCGTTATGCTACATAACGTTATACGTTATATTGTAATGCTACATAACGTTATACGTTATAACGTAATACTGTATAACGTTATGCGTTATATCGATATGCTACATAACGTTATACGTTATATCGTTATGCTACATAACGGTATAGGTTATATCGTAATACTGTGTAACGTTATACGTTATATCGTTATGCTACATAACGTTATACGTTATATCGTAATGCTACATACCGTTATACGTTATGACGTAATACTACATAACGTTATACGTTATATCGTAATGCTGCATAACGTTATACGTTATGACGTAATACTATATAACGTTATACGCTATATCGTTATGCTACAAAGAGCTATACGTTATATCGTAATGCTACATAACGTTATACGTTATATCGTTATGCTACATAACGTTATACGTTATAATGTAATACTGTATAACGTTATACGTTATATCGATATGCTACATAACGTTATACGTTATAACGTAATACTGTATAACGTTATACATTATATCGTCATGCTACATAACGTTATACGTTATATCGTAATGCTACATAACGTTATACGTTATATCGTTATGCTACATAACGTTATACGTTATAACGTAATACTGTATAACGTTATACGTTATATCGATATGCTACATAACGTTATACGTTATAACATAATACTGTATAACGTTATACGTTATATCGCTATGCTACATAACGTTATACGTTATAACGTAATACTGTATAACGTTATATGTTATATCGATATGCTACATAACATTATACGTTATATCGTAATGCTACATAACGGTATACGTTATATCGTAATACTGTATAACGTTATACGTTATATCGATATGCTACATAACGTTATACGTTATAACGTAACACTGTATAACGTTAAACGTTATATCGATATGCTATATAACGTTATACGTTATAACGTAATACTGTATAACGTTATAAGTTATATCGTTATGCTACATAGCGTTATACGTTATATCGTAATGCTACATAACGTTATACGTTATGACGCAATACTACATAACGTTATACGTTATATCGTAATGCTGCATAACGTTATACGTTATGACGTAATACTATATAACGTTATAAGCTATATCGTTATGCTACAAAGAGCTATACGTTATATCGTAATGCTACATAACGTTATACGTTATATCGTTATGCTACATAACGTTATACGTTATAATGTAATACTGTATAACGTTATACGTTATATCGATATGCTACATAATGTTATACGTTATAACGTAATACTGTATAACGTTATACATTATATCGTCATGCTACATAACGTTATACGTTATATCGTAATGCTACATAACGTTATACGTTATATCGTTATGCTACATAACGTTATACGTTATAACGTAATACTGTATAACGTTATACGCTATATCGATATGCTACATAACGTTATACGTGATAACATAATACTGTATAACGTTATACGTTATATCGCTATGCTACATAACGTTATACGTTATAACGTAATACTGTATAACGTTATATGTTATATCGATATGCTACATAACGTTATACGTTATATCGATATGCAACATAACGTTGTACGTTATATCGTAATTCTACATAACGTTATACGTTATGACGTAATACTACATAACGCCATACGTTATATCGTTATGCTACATAACGTTATACGTTATAACGTAATACTGTATAACGTTATACGTTATATCGATATGCTACATAACGTTATACGTTATATCGTTATGCTACATAACGTTATACGTTATATCGTTATGCTACATAACGTTATACGTTATATCGTAATGCTACATAACGTTATACGTTATAACGTAATACTGTATATTTTATGCGTTATATCGATATGCTACATAACGTTATACGTTATATCGTTATGCTACATAACGTTATACGTTATATCATAATGCTAAATAACGTTATACGTTATGACGTAATACTACATAACGTTATACGTTATATCGTTATGCTACATAACGTTATTCGTTATAACGTAATACTGTATAACGTTATACGTTATATCGTTATGTTACATAACGTTATACGTTTTAACGTAATTCTGTATAACGTTATACGTTATAACGTAATACTGTATAACGTTATACGTTATATCGATATGCTACATAACGTTATATGGTTTAACGTAATACTGTATAACGTTATACGTTATATCGTTATGCTACATAACGTTATACGTTATATCGTAATGCTACATATCGTTATACGTTATATCGTTATGCTACATAACGTTATACGTTATAACGTAATACTGTATAACGTTATTTGTTATATCGATATGCTACATAACGTTATACGTTATATCGTTATGCTACATAACGTTATACGTTATATCGTAATGCTACATACCGTTATACGTTATGACGTAATACTACATAACGTTATACGTTATGACGTAATACTATATAACGTTATACGCTATATCGTTATGCTACAAAGAGCTATACGTTATATCGTAATGCTACATAACGTTATACGTTATATCGTTATGCTACATAACGTTATACGTTATAATGTAATACTGTATAACGTTATACGTTATATCGATATGCTACATAACGTTATACGTTATAACGTAATACTGTATAACGTTATACATTATATCGTCATGCTACATAACGTTATACGTTATATCGTAATGCTACATAACGTTATACGTTATATCGTCATGCTACATAACGTTATACGTTATAACGTAATACTGTATAACGTTATACGTTATATCGATATGCTACATATCGTTATACGTTATAACATAATACTGTATAACGTTATACGTTATATCGCTATGCTACATAACGTTATACGTTATAACGTAATACTGTATAACGCTATATGTTATATCGATATGCTACATAACATTATACGTTATATCGTAATGCTACATAACGGTATACGTTATATCGTAATACTGTATAACGTTATACGTTATATCGATATGCTACATAACGTTATACGTTATAACGTAACACTGTATAACGTTAAACGTTATATCGATATGCTATATAACGTTATACGTTATAACGTAATACTGTATAACGTTATACGTTATATCGTTATGCTACATAACGTTATTCGTTATAGCGTAATACTGTATAACGTTATACGTTATATCGTTATGTTACAAAACGTTATACGTTATAACGTAATACTGTATAACGTTATACGTTATATCGATATGCTACATAACGTTATACGTTATATCGTTATGCTACATAACGGTATACGTTATATCGTAATACTGTATAACGTTATACGTTATATCGTTATGCTACATAACGTTATACGTTATATCGTAATGCTACATAACGTTATACGTTATGACGTAATACTACATAACGTTATACGTTATATCGTAATGCTACATAACGTTATACGTTATGACGTAATACTACATAACGTTATACGCTATATCGTTATGCTACATAACGTTATACGTTATAACGTAATACTGTATAACGTTATATGTTATATCGATATGCTACATAACGTTATACGTTATATCGTTATGCTACATAACGTTATTCGTTATAGCGTAATACTGTATAACGTTATACGTTATATCGTTATGTTACAAAACGTTATACGTTATAACGTAATACTGTATAACGTTATACGTTATATCGATATGCTACATAACGTTATACGTTATATCGTTATGCTACATAACGGTATACGTTATATCGTAATACTGTATAACGTTATACGTTATATCGTTATGCTACATAACGTTATACGTTATATCGTAATGCTACATAACGTTATACGTTATGACGTAATACTACATAACGTTATACGTTATATCGTAATGCTACATAACGTTATACGTTATGACGTAATACTACATAACTTTATACGCTATATCGTTATGCTACATAACGTTATACGTTATAACGTAATACTGTATAACGTTATATGTTATATCGATATGCTACATAACGTTATACGTTATATCGTTATGCTACATAACGTTATTCGTTATAGCGTAATACTGTATAACGTTATACGTTATATCGTTATGTTACAAAACGTTATACGTTATAACGTAATACTGATAACGTTATACGTTATATCGATATGCTACATAACGTTATACGTTATATCGTTATGCTACATAACGGTATACGTTATATCGTAATACTGTATAACGTTATACGTTATATCGTTATGCTACATAGCGTTATACGTTATATCGTAATGCTACGTAACGTTATACGTTATGACGTAATACTACATAACGTTATGCGTTATATCGTAATGCTACATAACGTTATACGTTATGACGTAATACTATATAACGTTATAAACTATATCGTTATGCTACAAAGAGCTATACGTTATATCGTAATGCTACATAACGTTATACGTTATGACGTAATACTGTATAACGTTATACGTTATATCGATATGCTACATAACGTTATACGTTATATCGTTATGCTACATAACGGTATACGTTATAACGTAATACTGTATAACGTTATATGTTATATCGATATGCTACATAACATTATACGTTATATCGTAATGCTACATAACGGTATATGTTATATCGTAATACTGTATAACGTTATACGTTATATCGATATGCTACATAACGTTATACGTTATAACGTAACACTGTATAACGTTAAACGTTATATCGATATGCTATATAACGTTATACGTTATAACGTAATACTGTATAACGTTATACGTTATATCGTTATGCTACATAACGTTATTCGTTATAGCGTAATACTGTATAACGTTATACGTTATATCGTTATGTTACAAAACGTTATACGTTATAACGTAATACTGTATAACGTTATACGTTATATCGATATGCTACATAACGTTATACGTTATATCGTTATGCTACATAGCGTTATACGTTATATCGTAATGCTACGTAACGTTATACGTTATGACGTAATACTACATAACGTTATGCGTTATATCGTAATGCTACATAACGTTATACGTTATGACGTAATACTATATAACGTCATAAGCTATATCGTTATGCTACAAAGAGCTATACGTTATATCGTAATGCTACATAACGTTATACGTTATGACGTAATACTGTATAACGTTATACGTTATATCGATATGCTACATAACGTTATACGTTATATCGTTATGCTACATAACGGTATACGTTATGACGTAATACTACATAACTTTATACGCTATATCGTTATGCTACATAACGTTATACGTTATAACGTAATACTGTATAACGTTATATGTTATATCGATATGCTACATAACGTTATACGTTATATCGTTATGCTACATAACGTTATTCGTTATAGCGTAATACTGTATAACGTTATACGTTATATCGTTATGTTACAAAACGTTATACGTTATAACGTAATACTGATAACGTTATACGTTATATCGATATGCTACATAACGTTATACGTTATATCGTTATGCTACATAACGGTATACGTTATATCGTAATACTGTATAACGTTATACGTTATATCGTTATGCTACATAGCGTTATACGTTATATCGTAATGCTACGTAACGTTATACGTTATGACGTAATACTACATAACGTTATGCGTTATATCGTAATGCTACATAACGTTATACGTTATGACGTAATACTATATAACGTTATAAACTATATCGTTATGCTACAAAGAGCTATACGTTATATCGTAATGCTACATAACGTTATACGTTATGACGTAATACTGTATAACGTTATACGTTATATCGATATGCTACATAACGTTATACGTTATATCGTTATGCTACATAACGGTATACGTTATAACGTAATACTGTATAACGTTATATGTTATACCGATATGCTACATAACATTATACGTTATATCGTAATGCTACATAACGGTATATGTTATATCGTAATACTGTATAACGTTATACGTTATATCGATATGCTACATAACGTTATACGTTATAACGTAACACTGTATAACGTTAAACGTTATATCGATATGCTATATAACGTTATACGTTATAACGTAATACTGTATAACGTTATACGTTATATCGTTATGCTACATAACGTTATTCGTTATAGCGTAATACTGTATAACGTTATACGTTATATCGTTATGTTACAAAACGTTATACGTTATAACGTAATACTGTATAACGTTATACGTTATATCGATATGCTACATAACGTTATACGTTATATCGTTATGCTACATAGCGTTATACGTTATATCGTAATGCTACGTAACGTTATACGTTATGACGTAATACTACATAACGTTATGCGTTATATCGTAATGCTACATAACGTTATACGTTATGACGTAATACTATATAACGTCATAAGCTATATCGTTATGCTACAAAGAGCTATACGTTATATCGTAATGCTACATAACGTTATACGTTATGACGTAATACTGTATAACGTTATACGTTATATCGATATGCTACATAACGTTATACGTTATATCGTTATGCTACATAACGGTATACGTTATAACGTAATACTGTATAACGTTATATGTTATATCGATATGCTACATAACATTATACGTTATATCGTAATGCTACATAACGGTATACGTTATATCGTAATACTGTATAACGTTATACGTTATATCGCTATGCTACATAACGTTATACGTTATAACGTAATACTGTATAACGTTATATGTTATATCGATATGCTACATAACGTTATACGTTATATCGATATGCAACATAACGTTGTACATTATATCGTAATGCTACATAACGTTATACGTTATGACGTAATACTACATAACGTTATACGTTATATCGTTATGCTACATAACGTTATACGTTATAACGTAATACTGTATAACGTTATATGTTATATCGATATGCTACATAACGTAATACGTTATATCGTTATGCTACATAACGTTATTCGTTATAGCGTAATACTGTATAACGTTATACGTTATATCGTTATGTTACAAAACGTTATACGTTATAACGTAATACTGATAACGTTATACGTTATATCGATATGCTACATAACGTTATACGTTATATCGTTATGCTACATAACGGTATACGTTATATCGTAATACTGTATAACGTTATACGTTATATCGTTATGCTACATAGCGTTATACGTTATATCGTAATGCTACGTAACGTTATACGTTATGACGTAATACTACATAACGTTATGCATTATATCGTAATGCTACATAACGTTATACGTTATGACGTAATACTATATAACGTTATAAGCTATATCGTTATGCTACAAAGAGCTATACGTTATATCGTAATGCTACATAACGTTATACGTTATATCGTTATGCTACATAACGTTATACGTTAAAATGTAATACTGTATAACGTTATACGTTATATCGATATGCTACATAATGTTATACGTTATAACGTAATACTGTATAACGTTATACATTATATCGTCATGCTAAATAACGTTATACGTTATATCGTAATGCTACATAACGTTATACGTTATATCGTTATGCTACATAACGTTATACGTTATAACGTAATACTGTAGAACGTTATACGTTATATCGATATGCTACATAACGTTATACGTTATAACATAATACTGTATAACGTTATACGTTATATCGCTATGCTACATAACGTTATACGTTATAACGTAATACTGTATAACGTTATACGATATATCGATATGCTACATAACGTTATACGTTATATCGTTATGCTACATAACGTTATACGTTATATCGTTATGCTACATAACGTTATACGTTATATCGTAATGCTACATAACGTTATACGTTATAACGTAATACTGTATATTTTATGCGTTATATCGATATGCTACATAACGTTATACGTTATATCGTTATGCTACATAACGTTATACGTTATATCATAATGCTACATAACGTTATACGTTATATCTTTATGCTACATAACGTTATACGTTATAACGTAACACTGTATAACGTTATACGTTATATCGATATGCTACATAACGTTATACGTTATATCGTCACGCTACATAACGTTATACGTTATATCGTAATGCTACATAACGTTATACGTTATAACGTAATACTGTGTAACGTTATGCGTTATATCGATATGCTACATAACGTTATACGTTATATCGTTATGCTACATAACGGTATAGGTTATATCGTAATACTGTATAACGTTATACGTTATATCGTTATGCTACATAACGTTATACGTTATATCGTAATGCTACATACCGTTATACGTTATGACGTAATACTACATAACGTTATACGTTATATCGTAATGCTGCATAACGTTAGACGTTATGACGTAATACTATATAACGTTATACGCTATATCGTTATGCTACAAAGAGCTATACGTTATATCGTAATGCTACATAACGTTATACGTTATATCGTTATGCTACATAACGTTATACGTTATAATGTAATACTGTATAACGTTATACGTTATATCGATATGCTACATAACGTTATACGTTATAACGTAATACTGTATAACGTTATACATTATATCGTCATGCTACATAACGTTATACGTTATATCGTAATGCTACATAACGTTATACGTTATATCGTTATGCTACATGACGTTATACGTTATAACGTAATACTGTATAACGTTATACGTTATATCGATATGCTACATAACGTTATACGTTATAACATAATACTGTATAACGTTATACGTTATATCGTTATGCTACATAACGTTATACGCTATAACGTAATACTGTATAACGTTATATGTTATATCGATATGCTACATAACATTATACGTTATATCGTAATACTACATAACGGTATACGTTATATCGTAATACTGTATAACGTTATACGTTATATCGATATGCTACATAACGTTATACGTTATAACGTAACACTGCATAACGTTAAACGTTATATCGATATGCTATATAACGTTATACGTTATAACGTAATACTGTATAACGTTATACGTTATATCGTTATGCTACATAACGTTATTCGTTATAGCGTAATACTGTATAACGTTATACGTTATATCGTTATGTTACAAAACGTTATACGTTATAACGTAATACTGTATAACGTTATACGTTATATCGATATGCTACATAACGTTATACGTTATATCGTTATGCTACATAACGGTATACGCTATATCGTAATACTGTATAACGTTATACGTTATATCGTTATGCTACATAGCGTTATACGTTATATCGTAATGCTACATAACGTTATACGTTATGACGTAATACTACATAACGTTATACGTTATATCGTAATGCTACATAACGTTATACGTTATATCGTTATGCTACATAACGTTATACGTTATAACGTAATACTGTATAACGTTATACGTTATATCGATATGCTACATAACGTTCTACGTTATATCGTTATGCTACATAACGGTATACGTTATATCGTAATACTGTATAACGTTATACGTTATATCGTTATGCTACATAACGTTATACGTTATATCGTAATGCTACATAACGTTATACGTTATGACGTAATACTACATAACGTTATACGTTATATCGTAATGCTGCATAACGTTATACGTTATGACGTAATACTATATAACGTTATACGCTATATCGTTATGCTACAAAGAGCTATACGTTATATCGTAATGCTACATAACGTTATACGTTATAATGTAATACTGTATAACGTTATACGTTATATCGATATGCTACATAATGTTATACGTTATAACGTAATACTGTATAACGTTATACATTATATCGTCATGCTACATAACGTTATACGTTATATCGTAATGCTACATAAGGTTATACATTATATCGTAATGCTACATAACGTTATACGTTATAACGTAATACTGTATAACGTTATACGTTATATCGATATGCTACATAACGTTATACGTTATAACATAATACTGTATAACGTTATACGTTATATCGCTATGCTACATAACGTTATACGTTATAACGTAATACTGTATAACGTTATATGTTATATCGATATGCTACATAACGTTATACGTTATATCGATATGCAACATAACGTTGTACGTTATATCGTAATGCTACATAACGTTATACGTTATGACGTAATACTACATAACGTTATACGTTATATCGTTATGCTACATAACGTTATACGTTATAACGTAATACTGTATAACGTTATACGTTATATCGATATGCTACATAACGTTATACGTTATATCGTTATGCTACATAACGTTATACGTTATATCGTTATGCTACATAACGTTATACGTTATATCGTTATGCTACATAACGTTATACGTTATATCGTAATGCTACATAACGTTATACGTTATAACGTAATACTGTTTATTTTATGCGTTATATCGTTATGCTACATAACGTTATACGTTATATCGTTATGCAACATAACGTTATACGTTATATCGTTATGCTACATAACGTTATACGTTATATCGATATGCTACATAACGTTATACGTTATAAGGTAATGCTATATAACGTTACACGTTATATCGTTATGCTACATAACGTTATACGTTATAATGTAATACTGTATAACGTTATACGTTATATCGATATGCTACATAATGTTATACGTTATATCGTTATGCTACATAACGTTATACGTTATATCGTAATGCTACATAACGTTATACGTTATATCGTTATGCTACATAACGTTATACGTTATATCGTAATGCTACATACCGTTATACGTTATGACGTAATACTACATAACGATGTACGTTATATCGTAATGCTGCATAATGTTATACGTTATGACGTAATACTATATAACGTTATACGCTATATCGTTATGCTACAAAGAGCTATACGTTATATCGTAATGCTACATAACGTAATACGTTATATCGTTATGCTACATAACGTTATACGTTATAAGGTAATGCTATATAACGTTATACGTTATATCGTTATGCTACATAACGTTATACGTTATATCGTTATGCTACATAACGTTATACGTTATAATGTAATACTGTATAACGTTATACGTTATATCGATATGCTACATAACGTTATACGTTATAACGTAATACTGTATAACGTTATACATTATATCGTCATGCTACATAACGTTATACGTTATATCGTAATGCTACATAACGTTATACGTTATATCGTTATGCTACATGACGTTATACGTTATAACGTAATACTGTATAACGTTATACGTTATATCGATATGCTACATAACGTTATACGTTATAACATAATACTGTATAACGTTATACGTTATATCGTTATGCTACATAACGTTATACGCTATAACGTAATACTGTATAACGTTATATGTTATATCGATATGCTACATAACATTATACGTTATATCGTAATACTACATAACGGTATACGTTATATCGTAATACTGTATAACGTTATACGTTATATCGATATGCTACATAACGTTATACGTTATAACGTAACACTGCATAACGTTAAACGTTATATCGATATGCTATATAACGTTATACGTTATAACGTAATACTGTATAACGTTATACGTTATATCGTTATGCTACATAACGTTATTCGTTATAGCGTAATACTGTATAACGTTATACGTTATATCGTTATGTTACAAAACGTTATACGTTATAACGTAATACTGTATAACGTTATACGTTATATCGATATGCTACATAACGTTATACGTTATATCGTTATGCTACATAACGGTATACGCTATATCGTAATACTGTATAACGTTATACGTTATATCGTTATGCTACATAGCGTTATACGTTATATCGTAATGCTACATAACGTTATACGTTATGACGTAATACTACATAACGTTATACGTTATATCGTAATGCTACATAACGTTATACGTTATATCGTTATGCTACATAACGTTATACGTTATAACGTAATACTGTATAACGTTATACGTTATATCGATATGCTACATAACGTTATACGTTATATCGTTATGCTACATAACTGTATACGTTATATCGTAATACTGTATAACGTTATACGTTATATCGTTATGCTACATAACGTTATACGTTATATCGTAATGCTACATAACGTTATACGTTATGACGTAATACTACATAACGTTATACGTTATATCGTAATGCTGCATAACGTTATACGTTATGACGTAATACTATATAACGTTATACGCTATATCGTTATGCTACAAAGAGCTATACGTTATATCGTAATGCTACATAACGTTATACGTTATAATGTAATACTGTATAACGTTATACGTTATATCGATATGCTACATAATGTTATACGTTATAACGTAATACTGTATAACGTTATACATTATATCGTCATGCTACATAACGTTATACGTTATATCGTAATGCTACATAAGGTTATACATTATATCGTAATGCTACATAACGTTATACGTTATAACGTAATACTGTATAACGTTATACGTTATATCGATATGCTACATAACGTTATACGTTATAACATAATACTGTATAACGTTATACGTTATATCGCTATGCTACATAACGTTATACGTTATAACGTAATACTGTATAACGTTATATGTTATATCGATATGCTACATAACGTTATACGTTATATCGATATGCAACATAACGTTGTACGTTATATCGTAATGCTACATACCGTTATACGTTATGACGTAATACTACATAACGTTGTACGTTATATCGTAATGCTGCATAATGTTATACGTTATGACGTAATACTATATAACGTTATACGCTATATCGTTATGCTACAAAGAGCTATACGTTATATCGTAATGCTACATAACGTAATACGTTATATCGTTATGCTACATAACGTTATACGTTATAAGGTAATGCTATATAACGTTATACGTTATATCGTTATGCTACATAACGTTATACGTTATATCGTTATGCTACATAACGTTATACGTTATATCGTAATACTGTATACCGTTATTCGTTATAGCGTAATACTGTATAACGTTATACGTTATATCGTTATGTTACAAAACGTTATACGTTATAACGTAATACTGTATAACGTTATACGTTATATCGATATGCTACATAACGTTATACGTTATATCGTTATGCTACATAACGGTATACGTTATATCGTAATACTGTATAACGTTATACGTTATATCGTTATGCTACATAACGTTATACGTTATGACGTAATACTACATAACGTTATACGTTATATCGTAATGCTGCATAACGTTATACGTTATGACGTAATACTATATAACGTTATACGCTATATCGTTATGCTACAAAGAGCTATACGTTATATCGTAATGCTACATAACGTTATACGTTATAATGTAATACTGTATAACGTTATACGTTATATCGATATGCTACATAATGTTATACGTTATAACGTAATACTGTATAACGTTATACATTATATCGTCATGCTACATAACGTTATACGTTATATCGTAATGCTACATAAGGTTATACATTATATCGTAATGCTACATAACGTTATACGTTATAACGTAATACTGTATAACGTTATACGTTATATCGATATGCTACATAACGTTATACGTTATATCGCTATGCTACATAACGTTATACGTTATAACGTAATACTGTATAACGTTATATGTTATATCGATATGCTACATAACGTTATACGTTATATCGATATGCAACATAACGTTGTACGTTATATCGTAATGCTACATACCGTTATACGTTATGACGTAATACTACATAACGTTGTACGTTATATCGTAATGCTGCATAATGTTATACGTTATGACGTAATACTATATAACGTTATACGCTATATCGTTATGCTACAAAGAGCTATACGTTATATCGTAATGCTACATAACGTAATACGTTATATCGTTATGCTACATAACGTTATACGTTATAAGGTAATGCTATATAACGTTATACGTTATATCGTTATGCTACATAACGTTATACGTTATATCGTTATGCTACATAACGTTATACGTTATATCGTAATACTGTATAACGTTATTCGTTATAGCGTAATACTGTATAACGTTATACGTTATATCGTTATGTTACAAAACGTTATACGTTATAACGTAATACTGTATAACGTTATACGTTATATCGATATGCTACATAACGTTATACGTTATATCGTTATGCTACATAACGGTATACGTTATATCGTAATACTGTATAACGTTATACGTTATATCGTTATGCTACATAGCGTTATACGTTATATCGTAATGCTACATAACGTTATACGTTATGACGTAATACTACATAACGTTATACGTTATATCGTAGTGCTGCATAACGTTAGACGTTATGACGTAATACTATATAACGTTATACGCTATATCGTTATGCTACAAAGAGCTATACGTTATATCGTAATGCTACATAACGTTATACGTTATATCGTTATGCTACATAACGTTATACGTTATAATGTAATACTGTATAACGTTATACGTTATATCGATATGCTACATAACGTTATACGTTATAACGTAATACTGTATAACGTTATACATTATATCGTCATGCTACATAACGTTATACGTTATATCGTAATGCTACATAACGTTATACGTTATATCGTTATGCTACATGACGTTATACGTTATAACGTAATACTGTATAACGTTATACGTTATATCGATATGCTACATAACGTTATACGTTATAACATAATACTGTATAACGTTATACGTTATATCGTTATGCTACATAACGTTATACGTTATAACGTAATACTGTATAACGTTATATGTTATATCGATATGCTACATAACATTATACGTTATATCGTAATGCTACATAACGGTATACGTTATATCGTAATACTGTATAACGTTATACGTTATATCGATATGCTACATAACGTTATACGTTATAACGTAACACTGCGTAACGTTAAACGTTATATCGATATGCTATATAACGTTATACGTTATATCGTTATGCTACATAACGTTATTCGTTATAGCGTAATACTGTATAACGTTATACGTTATATCGTTATGTTACAAAACGTTATACGTTATAACGTAATACTGTATAACGTTATACGTTATATCGATATGCTACATAACGTTATACGTTATATCGTTATGCTACATAACGGTATACGTTAAATCGTAATACTGTATAACGTTATACGTTATATCGTTATGCTACATAACGTTATACGTTATATCGTAATGCTACATAACGTTATACGTTATGACGTAATACTACATAACGTTATACGTTATATCGTAATGCTGCATAACGTTATACGTTATGACGTAATACTATATAACGTTATACGCTATATCGTTATGCTACATAACGTTATACGTTATAACGTAATACTGTATAACGTTATACGTTATATCGATATGCTACATAACGTTATACGTTATAACATAATACTGTATAACGTTATACGTTATATCGTTATGCTACATAGCGTTATACGTTATATCGTAATGCTACATAACGTTATACGTTATGACGTAATACTACATAACGTTATACGTTATATCGTAATGCTGCATAACGTTATAAGTTATGACGTAATACTATATAACGTTATAAGCTATATCGTTATGCTACAAAGAGCTATACGTTATATCGTAATGCTACATAACGTTATACGTTATATCGTTATGCTACATAACGTTATACGTTATAATGTAATACTGTATAACGTTATACGTTATATCGATATGCTACATAATGTTATACGTTATAACGTAATACTGTATAACGTTATACATTATATCGTCATACTACATAACGTTATACGTTATATCGTAATGCTACATAACGTTATACGTTATATCGTTATGCTACATAACGTTATACGTTATAACGTAATACTGTATAACGTTATACGTTATATCGATATGCTACATAACGTTATACGTTATATCGTTATGCTACATAACGGTATACGTTATATCGTAATACTGTATAACGTTATACGTTATATCGTTATGCTACATAACGTTATACGTTATATCGTAATGCTACATAACGTTATACGTTATGACGTAATACTACATAACGTTATACGTTATATCGTAATGCTGCATAACGTTATACGTTATGACGTAATACTATATAACGTTATACGCTATATCGTTATGCTACAAAGAGCTATACGTTATATCGTAATGCTACATAACGTTATACGTTATAATGTAATACTGTATAACGTTATACGTTATATCGATCTGCTACATAATGTTATACGTTATAACGTAATACTGTATAACGTTATACATTATATCGTCATGCTACATAACGTTATACGTTATATCGTAATGCTACATAAGGTTATACATTATATCGTTATGCTACATAACGTTATACGTTATAACGTAATACTGTATAACGTTATACGTTATATCGATATGCTACATAACGTTATACGTTATAACATAATACTGTATAACGTTATACGTTATATCGCTATGCTACATAACGTTATACGTTATAACGTAATACTGTATAACGTTATATGTTATATCGATATGCTACATAACGTTATACGTTATATCGATATGCAACATAACGTTGTACGTTATATCGTAATGCTACATAACGTTATACGTTATGACGTAATACTACATAACGTTATACGTTATATCGTTATGCTACATAATGTTATACGTTATATCGTTATGCTACATAACGTTATACGTTATAATGTAATACTGTATAACGTTACACGTTATATCGATATGCTACATAATGTTATACGTTATATCGTTATGCTACATAACGTTATACGTTATATCGTAATGCTACATAACGTTATACGTTATATCGTTATGCTACATAACGGTATACGTTATATCGTAATACTGTATAACGTTATACGTTATATCGTTATGCTACATAACGTTATACGTTATATCGTAATGCTACATACCGTTATACGTTATGACGTAATACTACATAACGTTGTACGTTATATCGTAATGCTGCATAATGTTATACGTTATGACGTAATACTACATAACGTTATACGCTATATCGTTTTGCTACAAAGAGCTATACGTTATATCGTAATGCTACATAACGTAATACGTTATATCGTTATGCTACATAACGTTATACGTTATAAGGTAATGCTATATAACGTTATACGTTATATCGTTATGCTACATAACGTTATACGTTATATCGTTATGCTACATAACGTTATACGTTATATCGTAATACTGTATAACGTTATTCGTTATAGCGTAATACTGTATAACGTTATACGTTATATCGTTATGTTACAAAACGTTATACGTTATAACGTAATACTGTATAACGTTATACGTTATATCGATATGCTACATAACGTTATACGTTATATCGTTATGCTACATAACGGTATACGTTATATCGTAATACTGTATTACGTTATACGTTATATCGTTATGCTACATAGCGTTATACGTTATATCGTAATGCTACATAACGTTATACGTTATGACGTAATACTACATAACGTTATACGTTATATCGTAATGCTGCATAACGTTATACGTTATGACCTAATACTATATAACGTTATAAGCTATATCGTTATGCTACAAAGAGCTATACGTTATATCGTAATGCTACATAACGTTACACGTTATATCGTTATGCTACATAACGTTATACGTTATAATGTAATACTGTATAACGTTATACGTTATATCGATATGCTACATAATGTTATACGTTATAACGTAATACTGTATAACGCTATACATTATATCGTCATGCTACATAATGTTATACGTTATATCGTAATGCTACATAACGTTATACGTTATATCGTTATGCTACATAACGTTATACGTTATAACGTAATACTGTATAACGTTATACGTTATATCGATATGCTACATAACGTTATACGTTATAACATAATACTGTATAACGTTATACGTTATATCGCTATGCTACATAACGTTATAAGTTTTAACGTAATACTGTATAACGTTATATGTTATATCGATATGCTACATAACGTTATACGTTATATCGATATGCAACATAACGTTGTACGTTATATCGTAATGCTACATAACGTTATACGTTATATCGTTATGCTACATAACGTTATACGTTATATCGATATGCTACATAACGTTATACGTTATATCGTTATGCTACATAACGGTATACGTTATATCGTAATACTGTATAACGTTATACGTTATATCGTTATGCTACATAACGTTATACGTTATATCGTAATGCTACATACCGTTATACGTTATGACGTAATACTACATAACGTTATACGTTATATCGTAATGCTGCATAATGTTATACGTTATGACGTAATACTATATAACGTTATACGCTATATCGTTATGCTACAAAGAGCTATACGTTATATCGTAATGCTACATAACGTTATACGTTATATCGTTATGCTACATAACGTTAAACGTTATAAGGTAATGCTATATAACGTTATACGTTATATCGTTATGCTACATAACGTTATACGTTATATCGTTATGCACATAACGTTATGCGTTATATCGTAATACTGTATAACGTTATACGTTATATCGTTATGCTACATAACGTTGTACGTTATATCGTAATGCTACATAACGTTATACGTTATATCGTTATGCTACATAACGTTATACGTTATAAGGTAATACTGTATAACGTTATACGTTATATCGATATGCTACATAACGTTATACGTTATATCGTAATGCTACATAACGTTATACGTTATGACGTAATACTACATAACGTTATACGTTATAACATAATACTGTATAACGTTATACGTTATATCGCTATGCTACATAACGTTATACGTTATAACGTAATACTGTATAACGTTATATGTTATATCGATATGCTACATAACGTTATACGTTATATCGATATGCAACATAACGTTGTACGTTATATCGTAATGCTACATAACGTTATACGTTATGACGTAATACTACATAACGTTATACGTTATATCGTTATGCTACATAATGTTATACGTTATATCGTTATGCTACATAACGTTATACGTTATAATGTAATACTGTATAACGTTATACGTTATATCGATATGCTACATAATGTTATACGTTATATCGTTATGCTACATAACGTTATACGTTATATCGTAATGCTACATAACGTTATACGTTATATCGTTATGCTACATAACGGTATACGTTATATCGTAATACTGTATAACGTTATACGTTATATCGTTATGCTACATAACGTTATACGTTATATCGTAATGCTACATACCGTTATACGTTATGACGTAATACTACATAACGTTGTACGTTATATCGTAATGCTGCATAATGTTATACGTTATGACGTAATACTACATAACGTTATACGCTATATCGTTTTGCTACAAAGAGCTATACGTTATATCGTAATGCTACATAACGTAATACGTTATATCGTTATGCTACATAACGTTATACGTTATAAGGTAATGCTATATAACGTTATACGTTATATCGTTATGCTACATAACGTTATACGTTATATCGTTATGCTACATAACGTTATACGTTATATCGTAATACTGTATAACGTTATTCGTTATAGCGTAATACTGTATAACGTTATACGTTATATCGTTATGTTACAAAACGTTATACGTTATAACGTAATACTGTATAACGTTATACGTTATATCGATATGCTACATAACGTTATACGTTATATCGTTATGCTACATAACGGTATACGTTATATCGTAATACTGTATAACGTTATACGTTATATCGTTATGCTACATAGCGTTATACGTTATATCGTAATGCTACATAACGTTATACGTTATGACGTAATACTACATAACGTTATACGTTATATCGTAATGCTGCATAACGTTATACGTTATGACCTAATACTATATAACGTTATAAGCTATATCGTTATGCTACAAAGAGCTATACGTTATATCGTAATGCTACATAACGTTACACGTTATATCGTTATGCTACATAACGTTATACGTTATAATGTAATACTGTATAACGTTATACGTTATATCGATATGCTACATAATGTTATACGTTATAACGTAATACTGTATAACGCTATACATTATATCGTCATGCTACATAATGTTATACGTTATATCGTAATGCTACATAACGTTATACGTTATATCGTTATTCTACATAACGTTATACGTTATAACGTAATACTGTATAACGTTATACGTTATATCGATATGCTACATAACGTTATACGTTATAACATAATACTGTATAACGTTATACGTTATATCGCTATGCTACATAACGTTATAAGTTTTAACGTAATACTGTATAACGTTATATGTTATATCGATATGCTACATAACGTTATACGTTATATCGATATGCAACATAACGTTGTACGTTATATCGTAATGCTACATAACGTTATACGTTATGACGTAATGCTACATAACGTTATACGTTATATCGTTATGCTACATAACGTTATACGTTATATCGTTATGCTACATAACGTTATACGTTATATCGATATGCTACATAACGTTATACGTTATATCGTTATGCTGCATAACGTTATACGTTATATCGTAATGCTACATAACGTTATACGTTATATCGTTATGCTACATAACGTTATACGTTATATCGATATGCTACATAACGTTATACGTTATATCGTTATGCTACATAACGGTATACGTTATATCGTAATACTGTATAACGTTATACGTTATATCGTTATGCTACATAACGTTATACGTTATATCGTAATGCTACATACCGTTATACGTTATGACGTAATACTACATAACGTTATACGTTACATCGTAATGCTGCATAATGTTATACGTTATGACGTAATACTATATAACGTTATACGCTATATCGTTATGCTACAAAGAGCTATACGTTATATCGTAATGCTACATAACGTTATACGTTATATCGTTATGCTACATAACGTTAAACGTTATAAGGTAATGCTATATAACGTTATACGTTATATCGTTATGCTACATAACGTTATACGTTATATCGTTATGCACATAACGTTATACGTTATATCGTAATACTGTATAACGTTATACGTTATATCGTTATGCTACATAACGTTGTACGTTATATCGTAATGCTACATAACGTTATACGTTATATCGTTATGCTACATAACGTTATACGTTATAAGGTAATACTGTATAACGTTATACGTTATATCGATATGCTACATAACGTTATACGTTATATCGTAATGCTACATAACGTTATACGTTATGACGTAATACTACATAACGTTATACGTTATATCGTAATGCTGCATAACGTTATACGTTATGACGTAATACTATATAACGTTATACGCTATATCGTTATGCTACAAAGAGCTATACGTTATATCGTAATGCTACATAACGTTATACATTATATCGTTATTCTACATAACGTTATACGTTATAACGTAATACTGTATAACGTTATACGTTATATCGATATGCTACATAACGTTATACGTTATAACATAATACTGTATAACGTTATACGTTATATCGCTATGCTACATAACGTTATACGTTATAACGTAATACTGTATAACGTTATATGTTATAACGATATGCTACATAACGTTATACGTTATATCGATATGCAACATAACGTTGTACGTTATATCGTAATGCTACATAACGTTATACGTTATGACGTAATACTACATAACGTTATACGTTATATCGTTATGCTACATAACGTTATACGTCATAACGTAATACTGTATAACGTTATACGTTATATCGATATGCTACATAACGTTATACGTTATATCGTTATGCTACATAACGTTATACGTTATATGGTTATGCTACATAACGTTATACGTTATATCGTAATGCTACATAACGTTATACGTTATAACGTAATACTGTATATTTTATGCGTTATATCGATATGCTACATAACGTTATACGTTATATCGTTATGCTACATAACGTTATACGTTATATCGTTATGCAACATAACGTTATACGTTATATCGTTATGCTACATAACGTTATACGTTATATCGATATGCTACATAACGTTATTCGTTATAAGGTAATGCTATATAACGTTACACGTTATATCGTTATGCTACATAACGTTATACGTTATAATGTAATACTGTATAACGTTATACGTTATATCGATATGCTACATAATGTTATACGTTATAACGTAATACTGTATAACGTTATACATTATATCGTCATGCTACATAATGTTATACGTTATATCGTAATGCTACATAACGTTATACGTTATATCGTTATGCTACATAACGTTATACGTTATAACGTAATACTGTATAACGTTATACGTTATATCGATATGCTACATAACGTTATACGTTATAACATAATACTGTATAACGTTATACGTTATATCGCTATGCTACATAACGTTATAAGTTTTAACGTAATACTGTATAACGTTATATGTTATAACGATATGCTACATAACGTTCTACGATATATCGATATGCAACATAACGTTGTACGTTATATCGTAATGCTACATAACGTTATACGTTATGACGTAATGCTACATAACGTTATACGTTATATCGTTATGCTACATAACGTTATACGTTATATCGTTATGCTACATAACGTTATACGTTATAACGTAATAATGTATAACGTTATACGTTATATCGATATGCTACATAACGTTATACGTTATATCGTTATGCTACATAACGTTATACGTTATATCGTTATGCTACATAACGGTATACGTTATATCGTAATACTGTATAACGTTATACGTTATATCGTTATGCTACATAACGTTATACGTTATATCGTAATGCTACATACCGTTATACGTTATGACGTAATACTACATAACGTTATACGTTATATCGTAATGCTGCATAATGTTATACGTTATATCGTTATGCTACATAACGTTATACGTTATATCGATATGCTACATAACGTTATACGTTATATCGTTATGCTACATAACGGTGTACGTTATATCGTAATACTGTATAACGTTATACGTTATATCGTTATGCTACATAACGTTATACGTTATATCGTAATGCTACATACCGTTATACGTTATGACGTAATACTACATAACGTTATACGTTATATCGTAATGCTGCATAATGTTATACGTTATGACGTAATACTATATAACGTTATACGCTATATCGTTATGCTACAAAGAGCTATACGTTATATCGTAATGCTACACAACGTTATACGTTATATCGTTATGCTACATAACGTTATACGTTATATCGTTATGCTACATAACGGTATACGTTATATCGTAATACTGTATAACGTTATACGTTATATCGATATGCTACATAACGTTATACGTTATATCGTTATGCTACATAACGGTATACGTTATATCGTAATACTGTATAACGTTATACGTTATATCGTTATGCTACATAACGTTATACGTTATATCGTAATGCTACATAACGTTATACGTTATGACGTAGTACTACATAACGTTATACGTTATATCGTAATGCTGCATAACGTTATACGTTATGACGTAATACTATATAACGTTATACGCTATATCGTTATGCTACAAAGAGCTATACGTTATATCGTAATGCTACATAACGTTATACGTTATGACGTAATACTACATAACGTTATACGTTATATCGTTATGCTACATAACGTTATACGTTATAATGTAATATTGTATAACGTTATGCGTTATATCGTAATGCTACATAACGTTATACATTATATCGTTATGCTACATAACGTTGTACGTTATATCGTAATGCTACATAACGTTATACGTTATGACGTAATACTACATAACGTTATACGTTATAATGTAATACTGTATAACGTTATACGTTATATCGATATGCTACATAATGTTATACGTTATATCGTTATGCTACATAACGTTATACGTTATAAGGTAATGCTATATAACGTTATACGTTATATCGTTATGCTACATAACGTTATACGTTATATCGTTATGCTACATAACGTTATACGTTATATCGTAATACTGTATAACGTTATTCGTTATAGCGTAATACTGTATAACGTTATACGTTATATCGTTATGTTACAAAACGTTATACGTTATAACGTAATACTGTATAACGTTATACGTTATATCGATATGCTACATAACGTTATACGTTATATCGTTATGCTACATAACGGTATACGTTATATCGTAATACTGTATAACGTTATACGTTATATCGTTATGCTACATAGCGTTATACGTTATATCGTAATGCTACATAACGTTATACGTTATGACGTAATACTACATAACGTTATACGTTATATCGTAATGCTGCATAACGTTATACGTTATGACCTAATACTATATAACGTTATAAGCTATATCGTTATGCTACAAAGAGCTATACGTTATATCGTAATGCTACATAACGTTACACGTTATATCGTTATGCTACATAACGTTATACGTTATAATGTAATACTGTATAACGTTATACGTTATATCGATATGCTACATAATGTTATACGTTATAACGTAATACTGTATAACGCTATACATTATATCGTCATGCTACATAATGTTATACGTTATATCGTAATGCTACATAACGTTATACGTTATATCGTTATGCTACATAACGTTATACGTTATAACGTAATACTGTATAACGTTATACGTTATATCGATATGCTACATAACGTTATACGTTATAACATAATACTGTATAACGTTATACGTTATATCGCTATGCTACATAACGTTATAAGTTTTAACGTAATACTGTATAACGTTATATGTTATATCGATATGCTACGTAACGTTATACGTTATATCTATATGCAACATAACGTTGTACGTTATATCGTAATGCTACATAACGTTATACGTTATGACGTAATGCTACATAACGTTATACGTTATATCGTTATGCTACATAACGTTATACGTTATATCGTTATGCTACATAACGTTATACGTTTTAACGTAATAATGTATAACGTTATACGTTATATCGTAATACTGTATAACGTTATACGTTATATCGTTATGCTACATAACGTTATACGTTATATCGTAATGCTACATACCGTTATACGTTATGACGTAATACTACATAACGTTATACGTTATATCGTAATGCTGCATAATGTTATACGTTATGACGTAATACTATATAACGTTATACGCTATATCGTTATGCTACAAAGAGCTATACGTTATATCGTAATGCTACACAACGTTATACGTTATATCGTTATGCTACATAACGTTATACGTTATATCGTTATGCTACATAACGGTATACGTTATATCGTAATACTGTATAACGTTATACGTTATATCGATATGCTACATAACGTTATACGTTATATCGTTATGCTACATAACGGTATACGTTATATCGTAATACTGTATAACGTTATACGTTATATCGTTATGCTACATAACTGTATACGTTATATCGTAATACTGTATAACGTTATACGTTATATCGTTATGCTACATAACGTTATACGTTATATCGTAATGCTACATAACGTTATACGTTATGACGTAATACTACATAACGTTATACGTTATATCGTAATGCTGCATAACGTTATACGTTATGACGTAATACTATATAACGTTATACGCTATATCGTTATGCTACAAAGAGCTATACGTTATATCGTAATGCTACATAACGTTATACGTTATAATGTAATACTGTATAACGTTATACGTTATATCGATATGCTACATAATGTTATACGTTATAACGTAATACTGTATAACGTTATACATTATATCGTCATGCTACATAACGTTATACGTTATATCGTAATGCTACATAAGGTTATACATTATATCGTAATGCTACATAACGTTATACGTTATAACGTAATACTGTATAACGTTATACGTTATATCGATATGCTACATAACGTTATACGTTATAACATAATACTGTATAACGTTATACGTTATATCGCTATGCTACATAACGTTATACGTTATAACGTAATACTGTATAACGTTATATGTTATATCGATATGCTACATAACGTTATACGTTATATCGATATGCAACATAACGTTGTACGTTATATCGTAATGCTACATACCGTTATACGTTATGACGTAATACTACATAACGTTGTACGTTATATCGTAATGCTGCATAATGTTATACGTTATGACGTAATACTATATAACGTTATACGCTATATCGTTATGCTACAAAGAGCTATACGTTATATCGTAATGCTACATAACGTAATACGTTATATCGTTATGCTACATAACGTTATACGTTATAAGGTAATGCTATATAACGTTATACGTTATATCGTTATGCTACATAACGTTATACGTTATATCGTTATGCTACATAACGTTATACGTTATATCGTAATACTGTATAACGTTATTCGTTATAGCGTAATACTGTATAACGTTATACGTTATATCGTTATGTTACAAAACGTTATACGTTATAACGTAATACTGTATAACGTTATACGTTATATCGATATGCTACATAACGTTATACGTTATATCGTTATGCTACATAACGGTATACGTTATATCGTAATACTGTATAACGTTATACGTTATATCGTTATGCTACATAACGTTATACGTTATGACGTAATACTACATAACGTTATACGTTATATCGTAATGCTGCATAACGTTATACGTTATGACGTAATACTATATAACGTTATACGCTATATCGTTATGCTACAAAGAGCTATACGTTATATCGTAATGCTACATAACGTTATACGTTATAATGTAATACTGTATAACGTTATACGTTATATCGATATGCTACATAATGTTATACGTTATAACGTAATACTGTATAACGTTATACATTATATCGTCATGCTACATAACGTTATACGTTATATCGTAATGCTACATAAGGTTATACATTATATCGTAATGCTACATAACGTTATACGTTATAACGTAATACTGTATAACGTTATACGTTATATCGATATGCTACATAACGTTATACGTTATATCGCTATGCTACATAACGTTATACGTTATAACGTAATACTGTATAACGTTATATGTTATATCGATATGCTACATAACGTTATACGTTATATCGATATGCAACATAACGTTGTACGTTATATCGTAATGCTACATACCGTTATACGTTATGACGTAATACTACATAACGTTGTACGTTATATCGTAATGCTGCATAATGTTATACGTTATGACGTAATACTATATAACGTTATACGCTATATCGTTATGCTACAAAGAGCTATACGTTATATCGTAATGCTACATAACGTAATACGTTATATCGTTATGCTACATAACGTTATACGTTATAAGGTAATGCTATATAACGTTATACGTTATATCGTTATGCTACATAACGTTATACGTTATATCGTTATGCTACATAACGTTATACGTTATATCGTAATACTGTATAACGTTATTCGTTATAGCGTAATACTGTATAACGTTATACGTTATATCGTTATGTTACAAAACGTTATACGTTATAACGTAATACTGTATAACGTTATACGTTATATCGATATGCTACATAACGTTATACGTTATATCGTTATGCTACATAACGGTATACGTTATATCGTAATACTGTATAACGTTATACGTTATATCGTTATGCTACATAGCGTTATACGTTATATCGTAATGCTACATAACGTTATACGTTATGACGCAATACTACATAACGTTATACGTTATATCGTAATGCTGCATAACGTTATACGTTATGACGTAATACTATATAACGTTATAAGCTATATCGTTATGCTACAAAGAGCTATACGTTATATCGTAATGCTACATAACGTTATACGTTATATCGTTATGCTACATAACGTTATACGTTATAATGTAATACTGTATAACGTTATACGTTATATCGATATGCTACATAATGTTATACGTTATAACGTAATACTGTATAACGTTATACATTATATCGTCATGCTACATAACGTTATACGTTATATCGTAATGCTACATAACGTTATACGTTATATCGTTATGCTACATAACGTTATACGTTATAACGTAATACTGTATAACGTTATACGCTATATCGATATGCTACATAACGTTATACGTGATAACATAATACTGTATAACGTTATACGTTATATCGCTATGCTACATAACGTTATACGTTATAACGTAATACTGTATAACGTTATATGTTATATCGATATGCTACATAACGTTATACGTTATATCGATATGCAACATAACGTTGTACGTTATATCGTAATTCTACATAACGTTATACGTTATGACGTAATACTACATAACGCCATACGTTATATCGTTATGCTACATAACGTTATACGTTATAACGTAATACTGTATAACGTTATACGTTATATCGATATGCTACATAACGTTATACGTTATATCGTTATGCTACATAACGTTATACGTTATATCGTTATGCTACATAACGTTATACGTTATATCGTAATGCTACATAACGTTATACGTTATAACGTAATACTGTATATTTTATGCGTTATATCGATATGCTACATAACGTTATACGTTATATCGTTATGCTACATAACGTTATACGTTATATCATAATGCTAAATAACGTTATACGTTATGACGTAATACTACATAACGTTATACGTTATATCGTTATGCTACATAACGTTATTCGTTATAACGTAATACTGTATAACGTTATACGTTATATCGTTATGTTACATAACGTTATACGTTTTAACGTAATTCTGTATAACGTTATACGTTATAACGTAATACTGTATAACGTTATACGTTATATCGATATGCTACATAACGTTATATGGTTTAACGTAATACTGTATAACGTTATACGTTATATCGTTATGCTACATAACGTTATACGTTATATCGTAATGCTACATATCGTTATACGTTATATCGTTATGCTACATAACGTTATACGTTATAACGTAATACTGTATAACGTTATTTGTTATATCGATATGCTACATAACGTTATACGTTATATCGTTATGCTACATAACGTTATACGTTATATCGTAATGCTACATACCGTTATACGTTATGACGTAATACTACATAACGTTATACGTTATGACGTAATACTATATAACGTTATACGCTATATCGTTATGCTACAAAGAGCTATACGTTATATCGTAATGCTACATAACGTTATACGTTATATCGTTATGCTACATAACGTTATACGTTATAATGTAATACTGTATAACGTTATACGTTATATCGATATGCTACATAACGTTATACGTTATAACGTAATACTGTATAACGTTATACATTATATCGTCATGCTACATAACGTTATACGTTATATCGTAATGCTACATAACGTTATACGTTATATCGTTATGCTACATAACGTTATACGTTATAACGTAATACTGTATAACGTTATACGTTATATCGATATGCTACATATCGTTATACGTTATAACATAATACTGTATAACGTTATACGTTATATCGCTATGCTACATAACGTTATACGTTATAACGTAATACTGTATAACGCTATATGTTATATCGATATGCTACATAACATTATACGTTATATCGTAATGCTACATAACGGTATACGTTATATCGTAATACTGTATAACGTTATACGTTATATCGATATGCTACATAACGTTATACGTTATAACGTAACACTGTATAACGTTAAACGTTATATCGATATGCTATATAACGTTATACGTTATAACGTAATACTGTATAACGTTATACGTTATATCGTTATGCTACATAACGTTATTCGTTATAGCGTAATACTGTATAACGTTATACGTTATATCGTTATGTTACAAAACGTTATACGTTATAACGTAATACTGTATAACGTTATACGTTATATCGATATGCTACATAACGTTATACGTTATATCGTTATGCTACATAACGGTATACGTTATATCGTAATACTGTATAACGTTATACGTTATATCGTTATGCTACATAACGTTATACGTTATATCGTAATGCTACATAACGTTATACGTTATGACGTAATACTACATAACGTTATACGTTATATCGTAATGCTACATAACGTTATACGTTATGACGTAATACTACATAACGTTATACGCTATATCGTTATGCTACATAACGTTATACGTTATAACGTAATACTGTATAACGTTATATGTTATATCGATATGCTACATAACGTTATACGTTATATCGTTATGCTACATAACGTTATTCGTTATAGCGTAATACTGTATAACGTTATACGTTATATCGTTATGTTACAAAACGTTATACGTTATAACGTAATACTGTATAACGTTATACGTTATATCGATATGCTACATAACGTTATACGTTATATCGTTATGCTACATAACGGTATACGTTATATCGTAATACTGTATAACGTTATACGTTATATCGTTATGCTACATAACGTTATACGTTATATCGTAATGCTACATAACGTTATACGTTATGACGTAATACTACATAACGTTATACGTTATATCGTAATGCTACATAACGTTATACGTTATGACGTAATACTACATAACTTTATACGCTATATCGTTATGCTACATAACGTTATACGTTATAACGTAATACTGTATAACGTTATATGTTATATCGATATGCTACATAACGTTATACGTTATATCGTTATGCTACATAACGTTATTCGTTATAGCGTAATACTGTATAACGTTATACGTTATATCGTTATGTTACAAAACGTTATACGTTATAACGTAATACTGATAACGTTATACGTTATATCGATATGCTACATAACGTTATACGTTATATCGTTATGCTACATAACGGTATACGTTATATCGTAATACTGTATAACGTTATACGTTATATCGTTATGCTACATAGCGTTATACGTTATATCGTAATGCTACGTAACGTTATACGTTATGACGTAATACTACATAACGTTATGCGTTATATCGTAATGCTACATAACGTTATACGTTATGACGTAATACTATATAACGTTATAAACTATATCGTTATGCTACAAAGAGCTATACGTTATATCGTAATGCTACATAACGTTATACGTTATGACGTAATACTGTATAACGTTATACGTTATATCGATATGCTACATAACGTTATACGTTATATCGTTATGCTACATAACGGTATACGTTATAACGTAATACTGTATAACGTTATATGTTATATCGATATGCTACATAACATTATACGTTATATCGTAATGCTACATAACGGTATATGTTATATCGTAATACTGTATAACGTTATACGTTATATCGATATGCTACATAACGTTATACGTTATAACGTAACACTGTATAACGTTAAACGTTATATCGATATGCTATATAACGTTATACGTTATAACGTAATACTGTATAACGTTATACGTTATATCGTTATGCTACATAACGTTATTCGTTATAGCGTAATACTGTATAACGTTATACGTTATATCGTTATGTTACAAAACGTTATACGTTATAACGTAATACTGTATAACGTTATACGTTATATCGATATGCTACATAACGTTATACGTTATATCGTTATGCTACATAGCGTTATACGTTATATCGTAATGCTACGTAACGTTATACGTTATGACGTAATACTACATAACGTTATGCGTTATATCGTAATGCTACATAACGTTATACGTTATGACGTAATACTATATAACGTCATAAGCTATATCGTTATGCTACAAAGAGCTATACGTTATATCGTAATGCTACATAACGTTATACGTTATGACGTAATACTGTATAACGTTATACGTTATATCGATATGCTACATAACGTTATACGTTATATCGTTATGCTACATAACGGTATACGTTATGACGTAATACTACATAACTTTATACGCTATATCGTTATGCTACATAACGTTATACGTTATAACGTAATACTGTATAACGTTATATGTTATATCGATATGCTACATAACGTTATACGTTATATCGTTATGCTTCATAACGTTATTCGTTATAGCGTAATACTGTATAACGTTATACGTTATATCGTTATGTTACAAAACGTTATACGTTATAACGTAATACTGATAACGTTATACGTTATATCGATATGCTACATAACGTTATACGTTATATCGTTATGCTACATAACGGTATACGTTATATCGTAATACTGTATAACGTTATACGTTATATCGTTATGCTACATAGCGTTATACGTTATATCGTAATGCTACGTAACGTTATACGTTATGACGTAATACTACATAACGTTATGCGTTATATCGTAATGCTACATAACGTTATACGTTATGACGTAATACTATATAACGTTATAAACTATATCGTTATGCTACAAAGAGCTATACGTTATATCGTAATGCTACATAACGTTATACGTTATGACGTAATACTGTATAACGTTATACGTTATATCGATATGCTACATAACGTTATACGTTATATCGTTATGCTACATAACGGTATACGTTATAACGTAATACTGTATAACGTTATATGTTATATCGATATGCTACATAACATTATACGTTATATCGTAATGCTACATAACGGTATATGTTATATCGTAATACTGTATAACGTTATACGTTATATCGATATGCTACATAACGTTATACGTTATAACGTAACACTGTATAACGTTAAACGTTATATCGATATGCTATATAACGTTATACGTTATAACGTAATACTGTATAACGTTATACGTTATATCGTTATGCTACATAACGTTATTCGTTATAGCGTAATACTGTATAACGTTATACGTTATATCGTTATGTTACAAAACGTTATACGTTATAACGTAATACTGTATAACGTTATACGTTATATCGATATGCTACATAACGTTATACGTTATATCGTTATGCTACATAGCGTTATACGTTATATCGTAATGCTACGTAACGTTATACGTTATGACGTAATACTACATAACGTTATGCGTTATATCGTAATGCTACATAACGTTATACGTTATGACGTAATACTATATAACGTCATAAGCTATATCGTTATGCTACAAAGAGCTATACGTTATATCGTAATGCTACATAACGTTATACGTTATGACGTAATACTGTATAACGTTATACGTTATATCGATATGCTACATAACGTTATACGTTATATCGTTATGCTACATAACGGTATACGTTATAACGTAATACTGTATAACGTTATATGTTATATCGATATGCTACATAACATTATACGTTATATCGTAATGCTACATAACGGTATACGTTATATCGTAATACTGTATAACGTTATACGTTATATCGCTATGCTACATAACGTTATACGTTATAACGTAATACTGTATAACGTTATATGTTATATCGATATGCTACATAACGTTATACGTTATATCGATATGCAACATAACGTTGTACATTATATCGTAATGCTACATAACGTTATACGTTATGACGTAATACTACATAACGTTATACGTTATATCGTTATGCTACATAACGTTATACGTTATAACGTAATACTGTATAACGTTATATGTTATATCGATATGCTACATAACGTAATACGTTATATCGTTATGCTACATAACGTTATTCGTTATAGCGTAATACTGTATAACGTTATACGTTATATCGTTATGTTACAAAACGTTATACGTTATAACGTAATACTGATAACGTTATACGTTATATCGATATGCTACATAACGTTATACGTTATATCGTTATGCTACATAGCGTTATACGTTATATCGTAATGCTACGTAACGTTATACGTTATGACGTAATACTACATAACGTTATGCATTATATCGTAATGCTACATAACGTTATACGTTATGACGTAATACTATATAACGTTATAAGCTATATCGTTATGCTACAAAGAGCTATACGTTATATCGTAATGCTACATAACGTTATACGTTATATCGTTATGCTACATAACGTTATACGTTAAAATGTAATACTGTATAACGTTATACGTTATATCGATATGCTACATAATGTTATACGTTATAACGTAATACTGTATAACGTTATACATTATATCGTCATGCTAAATAACGTTATACGTTATATCGTAATGCTACATAACGTTATACGTTATATCGTTATGCTACATAACGTTATACGTTATAACGTAATACTGTAGAACGTTATACGTTATATCGATATGCTACATAACGTTATACGTTATAACATAATACTGTATAACGTTATACGTTATATCGCTATGCTACATAACGTTATACGTTATAACGTAATACTGTATAACGTTATACGATATATCGATATGCTACATAACGTTATACGTTATATCGTTATGCTACATAACGTTATACGTTATATCGTTATGCTACATAACGTTATACGTTATATCGTAATGCTACATAACGTTATACGTTATAACGTAATACTGTATATTTTATGCGTTATATCGATATGCTACATAACGTTATACGTTATATCGTTATGCTACATAACGTTATACGTTATATCATAATGCTACATAACGTTATACGTTATATCTTTATGCTACATAACGTTATACGTTATAACGTAACACTGTATAACGTTATACGTTATATCGATATGCTACATAACGTTATACGTTATATCGTCACGCTACATAACGTTATACGTTATATCGTAATGCTACATAACGTTATACGTTATAACGTAATACTGTGTAACGTTATGCGTTATATCGATATGCTACATAACGTTATACGTTATATCGTTATGCTACATAACGGTATAGGTTATATCGTAATACTGTATAACGTTATACGTTATATCGTTATGCTACATAACGTTATACGTTATATCGTAATGCTACATACCGTTATACGTTATGACGTAATACTACATAACGTTATACGTTATATCGTAATGCTGCATAACGTTAGACGTTATGACGTAATACTATATAACGTTATACGCTATATCGTTATGCTACAAAGAGCTATACGTTATATCGTAATGCTACATAACGTTATACGTTATATCGTTATGCTACATAACGTTATACGTTATAATGTAATACTGTATAACGTTATACGTTATATCGATATGCTACATAACGTTATACGTTATAACGTAATACTGTATAACGTTATACATTATATCGTCATGCTACATAACGTTATACGTTATATCGTAATGCTACATAACGTTATACGTTATATCGTTATGCTACATGACGTTATACGTTATAACGTAATACTGTATAACGTTATACGTTATATCGATATGCTACATAACGTTATACGTTATAACATAATACTGTATAACGTTATACGTTATATCGTTATGCTACATAACGTTATACGTTATAACGTAATACTGTATAACGTTATATGTTATATCGATATGCTACATAACATTATACGTTATATCGTAATACTACATAACGGTATACGTTATATCGTAATACTGTATAACGTTATACGTTATATCGATATGCTACATAACGTTATACGTTATAACGTAACACTGCATAACGTTAAACGTTATATCGATATGCTATATAACGTTATACGTTATAACGTAATACTGTATAACGTTATACGTTATATCGTTATGCTACATAACGTTATTCGTTATAGCGTAATACTGTATAACGTTATACGTTATATCGTTATGTTACAAAACGTTATACGTTATAACGTAATACTGTATAACGTTATACGTTATATCGATATGCTACATAACGTTATACGTTATATCGTTATGCTACATAACGGTATACGCTATATCGTAATACTGTATAACGTTATACGTTATATCGTTATGCTACATAGCGTTATACGTTATATCGTAATGCTACATAACGTTATACGTTATGACGTAATACTACATAACGTTATACGTTACATCGTAATGCTACATAACGTTATACGTTATATCGTTATGCTACATAACGTTATACGTTATAACGTAATACTGTATAACGTTATACGTTATATCGATATGCTACATAACGTTCTACGTTATATCGTTATGCTACATAACGGTATACGTTATATCGTAATACTGTATAACGTTATACGTTATATCGTTATGCTACATAACGTTATACGTTATATCGTAATGCTACATAACGTTATACGTTATGACGTAATACTACATAACGTTATACGTTATATCGTAATGCTGCATAACGTTATACGTTATGACGTAATACTATATAACGTTATACGCTATATCGTTATGCTACAAAGAGCTATACGTTATATCGTAATGCTACATAACGTTATACGTTATAATGTAATACTGTATAACGTTATACGTTATATCGATATGCTACATAATGTTATACGTTATAACGTAATACTGTATAACGTTATACATTATATCGTCATGCTACATAACGTTATACGTTATATCGTAATGCTACATAAGGTTATACATTATATCGTAATGCTACATAACGTTATACGTTATAACGTAATACTGTATAACGTTATACGTTATATCGATATGCTACATAACGTTATACGTTATAACATAATACTGTATAACGTTATACGTTATATCGCTATGCTACATAACGTTATACGTTATAACGTAATACTGTATAACGTTATATGTTATATCGATATGCTACATAACGTTATACGTTATATCGATATGCAACATAACGTTGTACGTTATATCGTAATGCTACATAACGTTATACGTTATGACGTAATACTACATAACGTTATACGTTATATCGTTATGCTACATAACGTTATACGTTATAACGTAATACTGTATAACGTTATACGTTATATCGATATGCTACATAACGTTATACGTTATATCGTTATGCTACATAACGTTATACGTTATATCGTTATGCTACATAACGTTATACGTTATATCGTTATGCTACATAACGTTATACGTTATATCGTAATGCTACATAACGTTATACGTTATAACGTAATACTGTTTATTTTATGCGTTATATCGTTATGCTACATAACGTTATACGTTATATCGTTATGCAACATAACGTTATACGTTATATCGTTATGCTACATAACGTTATACGTTATATCGATATGCTACATAACGTTATACGTTATAAGGTAATGCTATATAACGTTACACGTTATATCGTTATGCTACATAACGTTATACGTTATAATGTAATACTGTATAACGTTATACGTTATATCGATATGCTACATAATGTTATACGTTATATCGTTATGCTACATAACGTTATACGTTATATCGTAATGCTACATAACGTTATACGTTATATCGTTATGCTACATAACGTTATACGTTATATCGTAATGCTACATACCGTTATACGTTATGACGTAATACTACATAACGTTGTACGTTATATCGTAATGCTGCATAATGTTATACGTTATGACGTAATACTATATAACGTTATACGCTATATCGTTATGCTACAAAGAGCTATACGTTATATCGTAATGCTACATAACGTAATACGTTATATCGTTATGCTACATAACGTTATACGTTATAAGGTAATGCTATATAACGTTATACGTTATATCGTTATGCTACATAACGTTATACGTTATATCGTTATGCTACATAACGTTATACGTTATAATGTAATACTGTATAACGTTATACGTTATATCGATATGCTACATAACGTTATACGTTATAACGTAATACTGTATAACGTTATACATTATATCGTCATGCTACATAACGTTATACGTTATATCGTAATGCTACATAACGTTATACGTTATATCGTTATGCTACATGACGTTATACGTTATAACGTAATACTGTATAACGTTATACGTTATATCGATATGGTACATAACGTTATACGTTATAACATAATACTGTATAACGTTATACGTTATATCGTTATGCTACATAACGTTATACGCTATAACGTAATACTGTATAACGTTATATGTTATATCGATATGCTACATAACATTATACGTTATATCGTAATACTACATAACGGTATACGTTATATCGTAATACTGTATAACGTTATACGTTATATCGATATGCTACATAACGTTATACGTTATAACGTAACACTGCATAACGTTAAACGTTATATCGATATGCTATATAACGTTATACGTTATAACGTAATACTGTATAACGTTATACGTTATATCGTTATGCTACATAACGTTATTCGTTATAGCGTAATACTGTATAACGTTATACGTTATATCGTTATGTTACAAAACGTTATACGTTATAACGTAATACTGTATAACGTTATACGTTATATCGATATGCTACATAACGTTATACGTTATATCGTTATGCTACATAACGGTATACGCTATATCGTAATACTGTATAACGTTATACGTTATATCGTTATGCTACATAGCGTTATACGTTATATCGTAATGCTACATAACGTTATACGTTATGACGTAATACTACATAACGTTATACGTTATATCGTAATGCTACATAACGTTATACGTTATATCGTTATGCTACATAACGTTATACGTTATAACGTAATACTGTATAACGTTATACGTTATATCGATATGCTACATAACGTTATACGTTATATCGTTATGCTACATAACTGTATACGTTATATCGTAATACTGTATAACGTTATACGTTATATCGTTATGCTACATAACGTTATACGTTATATCGTAATGCTACATAACGTTATACGTTATGACGTAATACTACATAACGTTATACGTTATATCGTAATGCTGCATAACGTTATACGTTATGACGTAATACTATATAACGTTATACGCTATATCGTTATGCTACAAAGAGCTATACGTTATATCGTAATGCTACATAACGTTATACGTTATAATGTAATACTGTATAACGTTATACGTTATATCGATATGCTACATAATGTTATACGTTATAACGTAAGACTGTATAACGTTATACATTATATCGTCATGCTACATAACGTTATACGTTATATCGTAATGCTACATAAGGTTATACATTATATCGTAATGCTACATAACGTTATACGTTATAACGTAATACTGTATAACGTTATACGTTATATCGATATGCTACATAACGTTATACGTTATAACATAATACTGTATAACGTTATACGTTATATCGCTATGCTACATAACGTTATACGTTATAACGTAATACTGTATAACGTTATATGTTATATCGATATGCTACATAACGTTATACGTTATATCGATATGCAACATAACGTTGTACGTTATATCGTAATGCTACATACCGTTATACGTTATGACGTAATACTACATAACGTTGTACGTTATATCGTAATGCTGCATAATGTTATACGTTATGACGTAATACTATATAACGTTATACGCTATATCGTTATGCTACAAAGAGCTATACGTTATATCGTAATGCTACATAACGTAATACGTTATATCGTTATGCTACATAACGTTATACGTTATAAGGTAATGCTATATAACGTTATACGTTATATCGTTATGCTACATAACGTTATACGTTATATCGTTATGCTACATAACGTTATACGTTATATCGTAATACTGTATAACGTTATTCGTTATAGCGTAATACTGTATAACGTTATACGTTATATCGTTATGTTACAAAACGTTATACGTTATAACGTAATACTGTATAACGTTATACGTTATATCGATATGCTACATAACGTTATACGTTATATCGTTATGCTACATAACGGTATACGTTATATCGTAATACTGTATAACGTTATACGTTATATCGTTATGCTACATAACGTTATACGTTATGACGTAATACTACATAACGTTATACGTTATATCGTAATGCTGCATAACGTTATACGTTATGACGTAATACTATATAACGTTATACGCTATATCGTTATGCTACAAAGAGCTATACGTTATATCGTAATGCTACATAACGTTATACGTTATAATGTAATACTGTATAACGTTATACGTTATATCGATATGCTACATAATGTTATACGTTATAACGTAATACTGTATAACGTTATACATTATATCGTCATGCTACATAACGTTATACGTTATATCGTAATGCTACATAAGGTTATACATTATATCGTAATGCTACATAACGTTATACGTTATAACGTAATACTGTATAACGTTATACGTTATATCGATATGCTACATAACGTTATACGTTATATCGCTATGCTACATAACGTTATACGTTATAACGTAATACTGTATAACGTTATATGTTATATCGATATGCTACATAACGTTATACGTTATATCGATATGCAACATAACGTTGTACGTTATATCGTAATGCTACATACCGTTATACGTTATGACGTAATACTACATAACGTTGTACGTTATATCGTAATGCTGCATAATGTTATACGTTATGACGTAATACTATATAACGTTATACGCTATATCGTTATGCTACAAAGAGCTATACGTTATATCGTAATGCTACATAACGTAATACGTTATATCGTTATGCTACATAACGTTATACGTTATAAGGTAATGCTATATAACGTTATACGTTATATCGTTATGCTACATAACGTTATACGTTATATCGTTATGCTACATAACGTTATACGTTATATCGTAATACTGTATAACGTTATTCGTTATAGCGTAATACTGTATAACGTTATACGTTATATCGTTATGTTACAAAACGTTATACGTTATAACGTAATACTGTATAACGTTATACGTTATATCGATATGCTACATAACGTTATACGTTATATCGTTATGCTACATAACGGTATACGTTATATCGTAATACTGTATAACGTTATACGTTATATCGTTATGCTACATAGCGTTATACGTTATATCGTAATGCTACATAACGTTATACGTTATGACGCAATACTACATAACGTTATACGTTATATCGTAATGCTGCATAACGTTATACGTTATGACGTAATACTATATAACGTTATAAGCTATATCGTTATGCTACAAAGAGCTATACGTTATATCGTAATGCTACATAACGTTATACGTTATATCGTTATGCTACATAACGTTATACGTTATAATGTAATACTGTATAACGTTATACGTTATATCGATATGCTACATAATGTTATACGTTATAACGTAATACTGTATAACGTTATACATTATATCGTCATGCTACATAACGTTATACGTTATATCGTAATGCTACATAACGTTATACGTTATATCGTTATGCTACATAACGTTATACGTTATAACGTAATACTGTATAACGTTATACGCTATATCGATATGCTACATAACGTTATACGTGATAACATAATACTGTATAACGTTATACGTTATATCGCTATGCTACATAACGTTATACGTTATAACGTAATACTGTATAACGTTATATGTTATATCGATATGCTACATAACGTTATACGTTATATCGATATGCAACATAACGTTGTACGTTATATCGTAATTCTACATAACGTTATACGTTATGACGTAATACTACATAACGCCATACGTTATATCGTTATGCTACATAACGTTATACGTTATAACGTAATACTGTATAACGTTATACGTTATATCGATATGCTACATAACGTTATACGTTATATCGTTATGCTACATAACGTTATACGTTATATCGTTATGCTACATAACGTTATACGTTATATCGTAATGCTACATAACGTTATACGTTATAACGTAATACTGTATATTTTATGCGTTATATCGATATGCTACATAACGTTATACGTTATATCGTTATGCTACATAACGTTATACGTTATATCATAATGCTAAATAACGTTATACGTTATGACGTAATACTACATAACGTTATACGTTATATCGTTATGCTACATAACGTTATTCGTTATAACGTAATACTGTATAACGTTATACGTTATATCGTTATGTTACATAACGTTATACGTTTTAACGTAATTCTGTATAACGTTATACGTTATAACGTAATACTGTATAACGTTATACGTTATATCGATATGCTACATAACGTTATATGGTTTAACGTAATACTGTATAACGTTATACGTTATATCGTTATGCTACATAACGTTATACGTTATATCGTAATGCTACATAACGTTATACGTTATATCGTTATGCTACATAACGTTATACGTTATATCGTAATGCTACATACCGTTATACGTTATGACGTAATACTACATAACGTTATACGTTATGACGTAATACTATATAACGTTATACGCTATATCGTTATGCTACAAAGAGCTATACGTTATATCGTAATGCTACATAACGTTATACGTTATATCGTTATGCTACATAACGTTATACGTTATAATGTAATACTGTATAACGTTATACGTTATATCGATATGCTACATAACGTTATACGTTATAACGTAATACTGTATAACGTTATACATTATATCGTCATGCTACATAACGTTATACGTTATATCGTAATGCTACATAACGTTATACGTTATATCGTTATGCTACATAACGTTATACGTTATAACGTAATACTGTATAACGTTATACGTTATATCGATATGCTACATATCGTTATACGTTATAACATAATACTGTATAACGTTATACGTTATATCGCTATGCTACATAACGTTATACGTTATAACGTAATACTGTATAACGCTATATGTTATATCGATATGCTACATAACATTATACGTTATATCGTAATGCTACATAACGGTATACGTTATATCGTAATACTGTATAACGTTATACGTTATATCGATATGCTACATAACGTTATACGTTATAACGTAACACTGTATAACGTTAAACGTTATATCGATATGCTATATAACGTTATACGTTATAACGTAATACTGTATAACGTTATACGTTATATCGTTATGCTACATAACGTTATTCGTTATAGCGTAATACTGTATAACGTTATACGTTATATCGTTATGTTACAAAACGTTATACGTTATAACGTAATACTGTATAACGTTATACGTTATATCGATATGCTACATAACGTTATACGTTATATCGTTATGCTACATAACGGTATACGTTATATCGTAATACTGTATAACGTTATACGTTATATCGTTATGCTACATAACGTTATACGTTATATCGTAATGCTACATAACGTTATACGTTATGACGTAATACTACATAACGTTATACGTTATATCGTAATGCTACATAACGTTATACGTTATGACGTAATACTACATAACGTTATACGCTATATCGTTATGCTACATAACGTTATACGTTATAACGTAATACTGTATAACGTTATATGTTATATCGATATGCTACATAACGTTATACGTTATATCGTTATGCTACATAACGTTATTCGTTATAGCGTAATACTGTATAACGTTATACGTTATATCGTTATGTTACAAAACGTTATACGTTATAACGTAATACTGTATAACGTTATACGTTATATCGATATGCTACATAACGTTATACGTTATATCGTTATGCTACATAACGGTATACGTTATATCGTAATACTGTATAACGTTATACGTTATATCGTTATGCTACATAACGTTATACGTTATATCGTAATGCTACATAACGTTATACGTTATGACGTAATACTACATAACGTTATACGTTATATCGTAATGCTACATAACGTTATACGTTATGACGTAATACTACATAACTTTATACGCTATATCGTTATGCTACATAACGTTATACGTTATAACGTAATACTGTATAACGTTATATGTTATATCGATATGCTACATAACGTTATACGTTATATCGTTATGCTACATAACGTTATTCGTTATAGCGTAATACTGTATAACGTTATACGTTATATCGTTATGTTACAAAACGTTATACGTTATAACGTAATACTGATAACGTTATACGTTATATCGATATGCTACATAACGTTATACGTTATATCGTTATGCTACATAACGGTATACGTTATATCGTAATACTGTATAACGTTATACGTTATATCGTTATGCTACATAGCGTTATACGTTATATCGTAATGCTACGTAACGTTATACGTTATGACGTAATACTACATAACGTTATGCGTTATATCGTAATGCTACATAACGTTATACGTTATGACGTAATACTATATAACGTTATAAACTATATCGTTATGCTACAAAGAGCTATACGTTATATCGTAATGCTACATAACGTTATACGTTATGACGTAATACTGTATAACGTTATACGTTATATCGATATGCTACATAACGTTATACGTTATATCGTTATGCTACATAACGGTATACGTTATAACGTAATACTGTATAACGTTATATGTTATATCGATATGCTACATAACATTATACGTTATATCGTAATGCTACATAACGGTATATGTTATATCGTAATACTGTATAACGTTATACGTTATATCGATATGCTACATAACGTTATACGTTATAACGTAACACTGTATAACGTTAAACGTTATATCGATATGCTATATAACGTTATACGTTATAACGTAATACTGTATAACGTTATACGTTATATCGTTATGCTACATAACGTTATTCGTTATAGCGTAATACTGTATAACGTTATACGTTATATCGTTATGTTACAAAACGTTATACGTTATAACGTAATACTGTATAACGTTATACGTTATATCGATATGCTACATAACGTTATACGTTATATCGTTATGCTACATAGCGTTATACGTTATATCGTAATGCTACGTAACGTTATACGTTATGACGTAATACTACATAACGTTATGCGTTATATCGTAATGCTACATAACGTTATACGTTATGACGTAATACTATATAACGTCATAAGCTATATCGTTATGCTACAAAGAGCTATACGTTATATCGTAATGCTACATAACGTTATACGTTATGACGTAATACTGTATAACGTTATACGTTATATCGATATGCTACATAACGTTATACGTTATATCGTTATGCTACATAACGGTATACGTTATAACGTAATACTGTATAACGTTATATGTTATATCGATATGCTACATAACATTATACGTTATATCGTAATGCTACATAACGGTATACGTTATATCGTAATACTGTATAACGTTATACGTTATATCGCTATGCTACATAACGTTATACGTTATAACGTAATACTGTATAACGTTATATGTTATATCGATATGCTACATAACGTTATACGTTATATCGATATGCAACATAACGTTGTACATTATATCGTAATGCTACATAACGTTATACGTTATGACGTAATACTACATAACGTTATACGTTATATCGTTATGCTACATAACGTTATACGTTATAACGTAATACTGTATAACGTTATATGTTATATCGATATGCTACATAACGTAATACGTTATATCGTTATGCTACATAACGTTATTCGTTATAGCGTAATACTGTATAACGTTATACGTTATATCGTTATGTTACAAAACGTTATACGTTATAACGTAATACTGATAACGTTATACGTTATATCGATATGCTACATAACGTTATACGTTATATCGTTATGCTACATAACGGTATACGTTATATCGTAATACTGTATAACGTTATACGTTATATCGTTATGCTACATAGCGTTATACGTTATATCGTAATGCTACGTAACGTTATACGTTATGACGTAATACTACATAACGTTATGCATTATATCGTAATGCTACATAACGTTATACGTTATGACGTAATACTATATAACGTTATAAGCTATATCGTTATGCTACAAAGAGCTATACGTTATATCGTAATGCTACATAACGTTATACGTTATATCGTTATGCTACATAACGTTATACGTTAAAATGTAATACTGTATAACGTTATACGTTATATCGATATGCTACATAATGTTATACGTTATAACGTAATACTGTATAACGTTATACATTATATCGTCATGCTAAATAACGTTATACGTTATATCGTAATGCTACATAACATTATACGTTATATCGTTATGCTACATAACGTTATACGTTATAACGTAATACTGTAGAACGTTATACGTTATATCGATATGCTACATAACGTTATACGTTATAACATAATACTGTATAACGTTATACGTTATATCGCTATGCTACATAACGTTATACGTTATAACGTAATACTGTATAACGTTATACGATATATCGATATGCTACATAACGTTATACGTTATATCGTTATGCTACATAACGTTATACGTTATATCGTTATGCTACATAACGTTATACGTTATATCGTAATGCTACATAACGTTATACGTTATAACGTAATACTGTATATTTTATGCGTTATATCGATATGCTACATAACGTTATACGTTATATCGTTATGCTACATAACGTTATACGTTATATCATAATGCTACATAACGTTATACGTTATATCTTTATGCTACATAACGTTATACGTTATAACGTAACACTGTATAACGTTATACGTTATATCGATATGCTACATAACGTTATACGTTATATCGTCACGCTACATAACGTTATACGTTATATCGTAATGCTACATAACGTTATACGTTATAACGTAATACTGTGTAACGTTATGCGTTATATCGATATGCTACATAACGTTATACGTTATATCGTTATGCTACATAACGGTATAGGTTATATCGTAATACTGTATAACGTTATACGTTATATCGTTATGCTACATAACGTTATACGTTATATCGTAATGCTACATACCGTTATACGTTATGACGTAATACTACATAACGTTATACGTTATATCGTAATGCTGCATAACGTTAGACGTTATGACGTAATACTATATAACGTTATACGCTATATCGTTATGCTACAAAGAGCTATACGTTATATCGTAATGCTACATAACGTTATACGTTATATCGTTATGCTACATAACGTTATACGTTATAATGTAATACTGTATAACGTTATACGTTATATCGATATGCTACATAACGTTATACGTTATAACGTAATACTGTATAACGTTATACATTATATCGTCATGCTACATAACGTTATACGTTATATCGTAATGCTACATAACGTTATACGTTATATCGTTATGCTACATGACGTTATACGTTATAACGTAATACTGTATAACGTTATACGTTATATCGATATGCTACATAACGTTATACGTTATAACATAATACTGTATAACGTTATACGTTATATCGTTATGCTACATAACGTTATACGTTATAACGTAATACTGTATAACGTTATATGTTATATCGATATGCTACATAACATTATACGTTATATCGTAATACTACATAACGGTATACGTTATATCGTAATACTGTATAACGTTATACGTTATATCGATATGCTACATAACGTTATACGTTATAACGTAACACTGCATAACGTTAAACGTTATATCGATATGCTATATAACGTTATACGTTATAACGTAATACTGTATAACGTTATACGTTATATCGTTATGCTACATAACGTTATTCGTTATAGCGTAATACTGTATAACGTTATACGTTATATCGTTATGTTACAAAACGTTATACGTTATAACGTAATACTGTATAACGTTATACGTTATATCGATATGCTACATAACGTTATACGTTATATCGTTATGCTACATAACGGTATACGCTATATCGTAATACTGTATAACGTTATACGTTATATCGTTATGCTACATAGCGTTATACGTTATATCGTAATGCTACATAACGTTATACGTTATGACGTAATACTACATAACGTTATACGTTATATCGTAATGCTACATAACGTTATACGTTATATCGTTATGCTACATAACGTTATACGTTATAACGTAATACTGTATAACGTTATACGTTATATCGATATGCTACATAACGTTCTACGTTATATCGTTATGCTACATAACGGTATACGTTATATCGTAATACTGTATAACGTTATACGTTATATCGTTATGCTACATAACGTTATACGTTATATCGTAATGCTACATAACGTTATACGTTATGACGTAATACTACATAACGTTATACGTTATATCGTAATGCTGCATAACGTTATACGTTATGACGTAATACTATATAACGTTATACGCTATATCGTTATGCTACAAAGAGCTATACGTTATATCGTAATGCTACATAACGTTATACGTTATAATGTAATACTGTATAACGTTATACGTTATATCGATATGCTACATAATGTTATACGTTATAACGTAATACTGTATAACGTTATACATTATATCGTCATGCTACATAACGTTATACGTTATATCGTAATGCTACATAAGGTTATACATTATATCGTAATGCTACATAACGTTATACGTTATAACGTAATACTGTATAACGTTATACGTTATATCGATATGCTACATAACGTTATACGTTATAACATAATACTGTATAACGTTATACGTTATATCGCTATGCTACATAACGTTATACGTTATAACGTAATACTGTATAACGTTATATGTTATATCGATATGCTACATAACGTTATACGTTATATCGATATGCAACATAACGTTGTACGTTATATCGTAATGCTACATAACGTTATACGTTATGACGTAATACTACATAACGTTATACGTTATATCGTTATGCTACATAACGTTATACGTTATAACGTAATACTGTATAACGTTATACGTTATATCGATATGCTACATAACGTTATACGTTATATCGTTATGCTACATAACGTTATACGTTATATCGTTATGCTACATAACGTTATACGTTATATCGTTATGCTACATAACGTTATACGTTATATCGTAATGCTACATAACGTTATACGTTATAACGTAATACTGTTTATTTTATGCGTTATATCGTTATGCTACATAACGTTATACGTTATATCGTTATGCAACATAACGTTATACGTTATATCGTTATGCTACATAACGTTATACGTTATATCGATATGCTACATAACGTTATACGTTATAAGGTAATGCTATATAACGTTACACGTTATATCGTTATGCTACATAACGTTATACGTTATAATGTAATACTGTATAACGTTATACGTTATATCGATATGCTACATAATGTTATACGTTATATCGTTATGCTACATAACGTTATACGTTATATCGTAATGCTACATAACGTTATACGTTATATCGTTATGCTACATAACGTTATACGTTATATCGTAATGCTACATACCGTTATACGTTATGACGTAATACTGTATAACGTTATACGTTATATCGATATGCTACATAACGTTATACGTTATAACGTAATACTGTATAACGTTATACATTATATCGTCATGCTACAAAGAGCTATACGTTATATCGTAATGCTACATAACGTAATACGTTATATCGTTATGCTACATAACGTTATACGTTATAAGGTAATGCTATATAACGTTATACGTTATATCGTTATGCTACATAACGTTATACGTTATATCGTTATGCTACATAACGTTATACGTTATATCGTTATGCTACATAACGTTATACGTTATAATGTAATACTGTATAACGTTATACGTTATATCGATATGCTACATAACGTTATACGTTATAACGTAATACTGTATAACGTTATACATTATATCGTCATGCTACATAACGTTATACGTTATATCGTAATGCTACATAACGTTATACGTTATATCGTTATGCTACATGACGTTATACGTTATAACGTAATACTGTATAACGTTATACGTTATATCGATATGCTACATAACGTTATACGTTATAACATAATACTGTATAACGTTATACGTTATATCGTTATGCTACATAACGTTATACGCTATAACGTAATACTGTATAACGTTATATGTTATATCGATATGCTACATAACATTATACGTTATATCGTAATACTACATAACGGTATACGTTATATCGTAATACTGTATAACGTTATACGTTATATCGATATGCTACATAACGTTATACGTTATAACGTAACACTGCATAACGTTAAACGTTATATCGATATGCTATATAACGTTATACGTTATAACGTAATACTGTATAACGTTATACGTTATATCGTTATGCTACATAACGTTATTCGTTATAGCGTAATACTGTATAACGTTATACGTTATATCGTTATGTTACAAAACGTTATACGTTATAACGTAATACTGTATAACGTTATACGTTATATCGATATGCTACATAACGTTATACGTTATATCGTTATGCTACATAACGGTATACGCTATATCGTAATACTGTATAACGTTATACGTTATATCGTTATGCTACATAGCGTTATACGTTATATCGTAATGCTACATAACGTTATACGTTATGACGTAATACTACATAACGTTATACGTTATATCGTAATGCTACATAACGTTATACGTTATATCGTTATGCTACATAACGTTATACGTTATAACGTAATACTGTATAACGTTATACGTTATATCGATATGCTACATAACGTTATACGTTATATCGTTATGCTACATAACTGTATACGTTAAATCGTAATACTGTATAACGTTATACGTTATATCGTTATGCTACATAACGTTATACGTTATATCGTAATGCTACATAACGTTATACGTTATGACGTAATACTACATAACGTTATACGTTATATCGTAATGCTGCATAACGTTATACGTTATGACGTAATACTATATAACGTTATACGCTATATCGTTATGCTACAAAGAGCTATACGTTATATCGTAATGCTACATAACGTTATACGTTATAATGTAATACTGTATAACGTTATACGTTATATCGATATGCTACATAATGTTATACGTTATAACGTAATACTGTATAACGTTATACATTATATCGTCATGCTACATAACGTTATACGTTATATCGTAATGCTACATAAGGTTATACATTATATCGTAATGCTACATAACGTTATACGTTATAACGTAATACTGTATAACGTTATACGTTATATCGATATGCTACATAACGTTATACGTTATAACATAATACTGTATAACGTTATACGTTATATCGCTATGCTACATAACGTTATACGTTATAACGTAATACTGTATAACGTTATATGTTATATCGATATGCTACATAACGTTATACGTTATATCGATATGCAACATAACGTTGTACGTTATATCGTAATGCTACATACCGTTATACGTTATGACGTAATACTACATAACGTTGTACGTTATATCGTAATGCTGCATAATGTTATACGTTATGACGTAATACTATATAACGTTATACGCTATATCGTTATGCTACAAAGAGCTATACGTTATATCGTAATGCTACATAACGTAATACGTTATATCGTTATGCTACATAACGTTATACGTTATAAGGTAATGCTATATAACGTTATACGTTATATCGTTATGCTACATAACGTTATACGTTATATCGTTATGCTACATAACGTTATACGTTATATCGTAATACTGTATAACGTTATTCGTTATATCGTAATACTGTATAACGTTATACGTTATATCGTTATGTTACAAAACGTTATACGTTATAACGTAATACTGTATAACGTTATACGTTATATCGATATGCTACATAACGTTATACGTTATATCGTTATGCTACATAACGGTATACGTTATATCGTAATACTGTATAACGTTATACGTTATATCGTTATGCTACATAACGTTATACGTTATGACGTAATACTACATAACGTTATACGTTATATCGTAATGCTGCATAACGTTATACGTTATGACGTAATACTATATAACGTTATACGCTATATCGTTATGCTACAAAGAGCTATACGTTATATCGTAATGCTACATAACGTTATACGTTATAATGTAATACTGTATAACGTTATACGTTATATCGATATGCTACATAATGTTATACGTTATAACGTAATACTGTATAACGTTATACATTATATCGTCATGCTACATAACGTTATACGTTATATCGTAATGCTACATAAGGTTATACATTATATCGTAATGCTACATAACGTTATACGTTATAACGTAATACTGTATAACGTTATACGTTATATCGATATGCTACATAACGTTATACGTTATATCGCTATGCTACATAACGTTATACGTTATAACGTAATACTGTATAACGTTATATGTTATATCGATATGCTACATAACGTTATACGTTATATCGATATGCAACATAACGTTGTACGTTATATCGTAATGCTACATACCGTTATACGTTATGACGTAATACTACACAACGTTGTACGTTATATCGTAATGCTGCATAATGTTATACGTTATGACGTAATACTATATAACGTTATACGCTATATCGTTATGCTACAAAGAGCTATACGTTATATCGTAATGCTACATAACGTAATACGTTATATCGTTATGCTACATAACGTTATACGTTATAAGGTAATGCTATATAACGTTATACGTTATATCGTTATGCTACATAACGTTATACGTTATATCGTTATGCTACATAACGTTATACGTTATATCGTAATACTGTATAACGTTATTCGTTATAGCGTAATACTGTATAACGTTATACGTTATATCGTTATGTTACAAAACGTTATACGTTATAACGTAATACTGTATAACGTTATACGTTATATCGATATGCTACATAACGTTATACGTTATATCGTTATGCTACATAACGGTATACGTTATATCGTAATACTGTATAACGTTATACGTTATATCGTTATGCTACATAGCGTTATACGTTATATCGTAATGCTACATAACGTTATACGTTATGACGTAATACTACATAACGTTATACGTTATATCGTAGTGCTGCATAACGTTAGACGTTATGACGTAATACTATATAACGTTATACGCTATATCGTTATGCTACAAAGAGCTATACGTTATATCGTAATGCTACATAACGTTATACGTTATATCGTTATGCTACATAACGTTATACGTTATAATGTAATACTGTATAACGTTATACGTTATATCGATATGCTACATAACGTTATACGTTATAACGTAATACTGTATAACGTTATACATTATATCGTCATGCTACATAACGTTATACGTTATATCGTAATGCTACATAACGTTATACGTTATATCGTTATGCTACATGACGTTATACGTTATAACGTAATACTGTATAACGTTATACGTTATATCGATATGCTACATAACGTTATGCGTTATAACATAATACTGTATAACGTTATACGTTATATCGTTATGCTACATAACGTTATACGTTATAACGTAATACTGTATAACGTTATATGTTATATCGATATGCTACATAACATTATACGTTATATCGTAATGCTACATAACGGTATACGTTATATCGTAATACTGTATAACGTTATACGTTATATCGATATGCTACATAACGTTATACGTTATAACGTAACACTGCGTAACGTTAAACGTTATATCGATATGCTATATAACGTTATACGTTATATCGTTATGCTACATAACGTTATTCGTTATAGCGTAATACTGTATAACGTTATACGTTATATCGTTATGTTACAAAACGTTATACGTTATAACGTAATACTGTATAACGTTATACGTTATATCGATATGCTACATAACGTTATACGTTATATCGTTATGCTACATAACGGTATACGTTAAATCGTAATACTGTATAACGTTATACGTTATATCGTTATGCTACATAACGTTATACGTTATATCGTAATGCTACATAACGTTATACGTTATGACGTAATACTACATAACGTTATACGTTATATCGTAATGCTGCATAACGTTATACGTTATGACGTAATACTATATAACGTTATACGCTATATCGTTATGCTACATAACGTTATACGTTATAACGTAATACTGTATAACGTTATACGTTATATCGATATGCTACATAACGTTATACGTTATATCGTAATGCTACATAAGGTTATACATTATATCGTTATGCTACATAACGTTATACGTTATAACGTAATACTGTATAACGTTATACGTTATATCGATATGCTACATAACGTTATACGTTATAACATAATACTGTATAACGTTATACGTTATATCGCTATGCTACATAACGTTATACGTTATAACGTAATACTGTATAACGTTATATGTTATATCGATATGCTACATAACGTTATACGTTATATCGATATGCAACATAACGTTGTACGTTATATCGTAATGCTACATAACGTTATACGTTATGACGTAATACTACATAACGTTATACGTTATATCGTTATGCTACATAATGTTATACGTTATATCGTTATGCTACATAACGTTATACGTTATAATGTAATACTGTATAACGTTATACGTTATATCGATATGCTACATAATGTTATACGTTATATCGTTATGCTACATAACGTTATACGTTATATCGTAATGCTACATAACGTTATACGTTATATCGTTATGCTACATAACGGTATACGTTATATCGTAATACTGTATAACGTTATACGTTATATCGTTATGCTACATAACGTTATACGTTATATCGTAATGCTACATACCGTTATACGTTATGACGTAATACTACATAACGTTGTACGTTATATCGTAATGCTGCATAATGTTATACGTTATGACGTAATACTACATAACGTTATACGCTATATCGTTTTGCTACAAAGAGCTATACGTTATATCGTAATGCTACATAACGTAATACGTTATATCGTTATGCTACATAACGTTATACGTTATAAGGTAATGCTATATAACGTTATACGTTATATCGTTATGCTACATAACGTTATACGTTATATCGTTATGCTACATAACGTTATACGTTATATCGTAATACTGTATAACGTTATTCGTTATAGCGTAATACTGTATAACGTTATACGTTATATCGTTATGTTACAAAACGTTATACGTTATAACGTAATACTGTATAACGTTATACGTTATATCGTAATGCTACATAAGGTTATACATTATATCGTTATGCTACATAACGTTATACGTTATAACGTAATACTGTATAACGTTATACGTTATATCGATATGCTACATAACGTTATACGTTATAACATAATACTGTATAACGTTATACGTTATATCGCTATGCTACATAACGTTATACGTTATAACGTAATACTGTATAACGTTATATGTTATATCGATATGCTACATAACGTTATACGTTATATCGATATGCAACATAACGTTGTACGTTATATCGTAATGCTACATAACGTTATACGTTATGACGTAATACTACATAACGTTATACGTTATATCGTTATGCTACATAATGTTATACGTTATATCGTTATGCTACATAACGTTATACGTTATAATGTAATACTGTATAACGTTATACGTTATATCGATATGCTACATAATGTTATACGTTATATCGTTATGCTACATAACGTTATACGTTATATCGTAATGCTACATAACGTTATACGTTATATCGTTATGCTACATAACGGTATACGTTATATCGTAATACTGTATAACGTTATACGTTATATCGTTATGCTACATAACGTTATACGTTATATCGTAATGCTACATACCGTTATACGTTATGACGTAATACTACATAACGTTGTACGTTATATCGTAATGCTGCATAATGTTATACGTTATGACGTAATACTACATAACGTTATACGCTATATCGTTTTGCTACAAAGAGCTATACGTTATATCGTAATGCTACATAACGTAATACGTTATATCGTTATGCTACATAACGTTATACGTTATAAGGTAATGCTATATAACGTTATACGTTATATCGTTATGCTACATAACGTTATACGTTATATCGTTATGCTACATAACGTTATACGTTATATCGTAATACTGTATAACGTTATTCGTTATAGCGTAATACTGTATAACGTTATACGTTATATCGTTATGTTACAAAACGTTATACGTTATAACGTAATACTGTATAACGTTATACGTTATATCGATATGCTACATAACGTTATACGTTATATCGTTATGCTACATAACGGTATACGTTATATCGTAATACTGTATTACGTTATACGTTATATCGTTATGCTACATAGCGTTATACGTTATATCGTAATGCTACATAACGTTATACGTTATGACGTAATACTACATAACGTTATACGTTATATCGTAATGCTGCATAACGTTATACGTTATGACCTAATACTATATAACGTTATAAGCTATATCGTTATGCTACAAAGAGCTATACGTTATATCGTAATGCTACATAACGTTACACGTTATATCGTTATGCTACATAACGTTATACGTTATAATGTAATACTGTATAACGTTATACGTTATATCGATATGCTACATAATGTTATACGTTATAACGTAATACTGTATAACGCTATACATTATATCGTCATGCTACATAATGTTATACGTTATATCGTAATGCTACATAACGTTATACGTTATATCGTTATGCTACATAACGTTATACGTTATAACGTAATACTGTATAACGTTATACGTTATATCGATATGCTACATAACGTTATACGTTATAACATAATACTGTATAACGTTATACGTTATATCGCTATGCTACATAACGTTATAAGTTTTAACGTAATACTGTATAACGTTATATGTTATATCGATATGCTACATAACGTTATACGTTATATCGATATGCAACATAACGTTGCACGTTATATCGTAATGCTACATAACGTTATACGTTATATCGTTATGCTACATAACGTTATACGTTATATCGATATGCTACATAACGTTATACGTTATATCGTTATGCTACATAACGGTATACGTTATATCGTAATACTGTATAACGTTATACGTTATATCGTTATGCTACATAACGTTATACGTTATATCGTAATGCTACATACCGTTATACGTTATGACGTAATACTACATAACGTTATACGTTATATCGTAATGCTGCATAATGTTATACGTTATGACGTAATACTATATAACGTTATACGCTATATCGTTATGCTACAAAGAGCTATACGTTATATCGTAATGCTACATAACGTTATACGTTATATCGTTATGCTACATAACGTTAAACGTTATAAGGTAATGCTATATAACGTTATACGTTATATCGTTATGCTACATAACGTTATACGTTATATCGTTATGCACATAACGTTATGCGTTATATCGTAATACTGTATAACGTTATACGTTATATCGTTATGCTACATAACGTTGTACGTTATATCGTAATGCTACATAACGTTATACGTTATATCGTTATGCTACATAACGTTATACGTTATAAGGTAATACTGTATAACGTTATACGTTATATCGATATGCTACATAACGTTATACGTTATATCGTAATGCTACATAACGTTATACGTTATAATGTAATACTGTATAACGTTATACGTTATATCGATATGCTACATAATGTTATACGTTATATCGTTATGCTACATAACGTTATACGTTATATCGTAATGCTACATAACGTTATACGTTATATCGGTATGCTACATAACGGTATACGTTATATCGTAATACTGTATAACGTTATACGTTATATCGTTATGCTACATAACGTTATACGTTATATCGTAATGCTACATACCGTTATACGTTATGACGTAATACTACATAACGTTGTACGTTATATCGTAATGCTGCATAATGTTATACGTTATGACGTAATACTACATAACGTTATACGCTATATCGTTTTGCTACAAAGAGCTATACGTTATATCGTAATGCTACATAACGTAATACGTTATATCGTTATGCTACATAACGTTATACGTTATAAGGTAATGCTATATAACGTTATACGTTATATCGTTATGCTACATAACGTTATACGTTATATCGTTATGCTACATAACGTTATACGTTATATCGTAATACTGTATAACGTTATTCGTTATAGCGTAATACTGTATAACGTTATACGTTATATCGTTATGTTACAAAACGTTATACGTTATAACGTAATACTGTATAACGTTATACGTTATATCGATATGCTACATAACGTTATACGTTATATCGTTATGCTACATAACGGTATACGTTATATCGTAATACTGTATAACGTTATACGTTATATCGTTATGCTACATAGCGTTATACGTTATATCGTAATGCTACATAACGTTATACGTTATGACGTAATACTACATAACGTTATACGTTATATCGTAATGCTGCATAACGTTATACGTTATGACCTAATACTATATAACGTTATAAGCTATATCGTTATGCTACAAAGAGCTATACGTTATATCGTAATGCTACATAACGTTACACGTTATATCGTTATGCTACATAACGTTATACGTTATAATGTAATACTGTATAACGTTATACGTTATATCGATATGCTACATAATGTTATACGTTATAACGTAATACTGTATAACGCTATACATTATATCGTCATGCTACATAATGTTATACGTTATATCGTAATGCTACATAACGTTATACGTTATGACGTAATACTACATAACGTTGTACGTTATATCGTAATGCTGCATAATGTTATACGTTATGACGTAATACTACATAACGTTATACGCTATATCGTTTTGCTACAAAGAGCTATACGTTATATCGTAATGCTACATAACGTAATACGTTATATCGTTATGCTACATAACGTTATACGTTATAAGGTAATGCTATATAACGTTATACGTTATATCGTTATGCTACATAACGTTATACGTTATATCGTTATGCTACATAACGTTATACGTTATATCGTAATACTGTATAACGTTATTCGTTATAGCGTAATACTGTATAACGTTATACGTTATATCGTTATGTTACAAAACGTTATACGTTATAACGTAATACTGTATAACGTTATACGTTATATCGATATGCTACATAACGTTATACGTTATATCGTTATGCTACATAACGGTATACGTTATAATGTAATACTGTATAACGTTATACGTTATATCGATATGCTACATAATGTTATACGTTATAACGTAATACTGTATAACGCTATACATTATATCGTCATGCTACATAATGTTATACGTTATATCGTAATGCTACATAACGTTATACGTTATATCGTTATTCTACATAACGTTATACGTTATAACGTAATACTGTATAACGTTATACGTTATATCGATATGCTACATAACGTTATACGTTATAACATAATACTGTATAACGTTATACGTTATATCGCTATGCTACATAACGTTATAAGTTTTAACGTAATACTGTATAACGTTATATGTTATATCGATATGCTACATAACGTTATACGTTATATCGATATGCAACATAACGTTGTACGTTATATCGTAATGCTACATAACGTTATACGTTATGACGTAATGCTACATAACGTTATACGTTATATCGTTATGCTACATAACGTTATACGTTATATCGTTATGCTACATAACGTTATACGTTATATCGATATGCTACATAACGTTATACGTTATATCGTTATGCTGCATAACGTTATACGTTATATCGTAATGCTACATAACGTTATACGTTATATCGTTATGCTACATAACGTTATACGTTATATCGATATGCTACATAACGTTATACGTTATATCGTTATGCTACATAACGGTATACGTTATATCGTAATACTGTATAACGTTATACGTTATATCGTTATGCTACATAACGTTATACGTTATATCGTAATGCTACATACCGTTATACGTTATGACGTAATACTACATAACGTTATACGTTATATCGTAATGCTGCATAATGTTATACGTTATGACGTAATACTATATAACGTTATACGCTATATCGTTATGCTACAAAGAGCTATACGTTATATCGTAATGCTACATAACGTTATACGTTATATCGTTATGCTACATAACGTTAAACGTTATAAGGTAATGCTATATAACGTTATACGTTATATCGTTATGCTACATAACGTTATACGTTATAAGGTAATACTGTATAACGTTATACGTTATATCGATATGCTACATAACGTTATACGTTATATCGTAATACTACATAACGTTATACGTTATATCGTAATGCTGCATAACGTTATACGTTATGACGTAATACTATATAACGTTATAAGCTATATCGTTATGCTACAAAGAGCTATACGTTATATCGTAATGCTACATAACGTTATACGTTATATCGTTATGCTACATAACGTTATACGTTATAATGTAATACTGTATAACGTTATACGTTATATCGATATGCTACATAACGTTATACGTTATAACGTAATACTGTATAACGTTATACATTATATCGTCATACTACATAACGTTATACGTTATATCGTAATGCTACATAACGTTATACGTTATATCGTTATGCTACATAACGTTATACGTTATAACGTAATACTGTATAACGTTATACGTTATATCGATATGCTACATAACGTTATACGTTATATCGTTATGCTACATAACGGTATACGTTATATCGTAATACTGTATAACGTTATACGTTATATCGTTATGCTACATAACGTTATACGTTATATCGTAATGCTACATAACGTTATACGTTATGACGTAATACTACATAACGTTATACGTTATATCGTAATGCTGCATAACGTTATACGTTATGACGTAATACTATATAACGTTATACGCTATATCGTTATGCTACAAAGAGCTATACGTTATATCGTAATGCTACATAACGTTATACGTTATAATGTAATACTGTATAACGTTATACGTTATATCGATATGCTACATAATGTTATACGTTATAACGTAATACTGTATAACGTTATACATTATATCGTCATGCTACATAACGTTATACGTTATATCGTAATGCTACATAAGGTTATACATTATATCGTTATGCTACATAACGTTATACGTTATAACGTAATACTGTATAACGTTATACGTTATATCGATATGCTACATAACGTTATACGTTATAACATAATACTGTATAACGTTATACGTTATATCGCTATGCTACATAACGTTATACGTTATAACGTAATACTGTATAACGTTATATGTTATATCGATATGCTACATAACGTTATACGTTATATCGATATGCAACATAACGTTGTACGTTATATCGTAATGCTACATAACGTTATACGTTATGACGTAATACTACATAACGTTATACGTTATATCGTTATGCTACATAATGTTATACGTTATATCGTTATGCTACATAACGTTATACGTTATAATGTAATACTGTATAACGTTATACGTTATATCGATATGCTACATAATGTTATACGTTATATCGTTATGCTACATAACGTTATACGTTATATCGTAATGCTACATAACGTTATACGTTATATCGTTATGCTACATAACGGTATACGTTATATCGTAATACTGTATAACGTTATACGTTATATCGTTATGCTACATAACGTTATACGTTATATCGTAATGCTACATACCGTTATACGTTATGACGTAATACTACATAACGTTGTACGTTATATCGTAATGCTGCATAATGTTATACGTTATGACGTAATACTACATAACGTTATACGCTATATCGTTTTGCTACAAAGAGCTATACGTTATATCGTAATGCTACATAACGTAATACGTTATATCGTTATGCTACATAACGTTATACGTTATAAGGTAATGCTATATAACGTTATACGTTATATCGTTATGCTACATAACGTTATACGTTATATCGTTATGCTACATAACGTTATACGTTATATCGTAATACTGTATAACGTTATTCGTTATAGCGTAATACTGTATAACGTTATACGTTATATCGTTATGTTACAAAACGTTATACGTTATAACGTAATACTGTATAACGTTATACGTTATATCGATATGCTACATAACGTTATACGTTATATCGTTATGCTACATAACGGTATACGTTATATCGTAATACTGTATTACGTTATACGTTATATCGTTATGCTACATAGCGTTATACGTTATATCGTAATGCTACATAACGTTATACGTTATGACGTAATACTACATAACGTTATACGTTATATCGTAATGCTGCATAACGTTATACGTTATGACCTAATACTATATAACGTTATAAGCTATATCGTTATGCTACAAAGAGCTATACGTTATATCGTAATGCTACATAACGTTACACGTTATATCGTTATGCTACATAACGTTATACGTTATAATGTAATACTGTATAACGTTATACGTTATATCGATATGCTACATAATGTTATACGTTATAACGTAATACTGTATAACGCTATACATTATATCGTCATGCTACATAATGTTATACGTTATATCGTAATGCTACATAACGTTATACGTTATATCGTTATGCTACATAACGTTATACGTTATAACGTAATACTGTATAACGTTATACGTTATATCGATATGCTACATAACGTTATACGTTATAACATAATACTGTATAACGTTATACGTTATATCGCTATGCTACATAACGTTATAAGTTTTAACGTAATACTGTATAACGTTATATGTTATATCGATATGCTACATAACGTTATACGTTATATCGATATGCTACATAACGTTATACGTTATAATGTAATACTGTATAACGTTATACGTTATATCGATATGCTACATAATGTTATACGTTATAACGTAATACTGTATAACGTTATACATTATATCGTCATACTACATAACGTTATACGTTATATCGTAATGCTACATAACGTTATACGTTATATCGTTATGCTACATAACGTTATACGTTATAACGTAATACTGTATAACGTTATACGTTATATCGATATGCTACATAACGTTATACGTTATATCGTTATGCTACATAACGGTATACGTTATATCGTAATACTGTATAACGTTATACGTTATATCGTTATGCTACATAACGTTATACGTTATATCGTAATGCTACATAACGTTATACGTTATGACGTAATACTACATAACGTTATACGTTATATCGTAATGCTGCATAACGTTATACGTTATGACGTAATACTATATAACGTTATACGCTATATCGTTATGCTACAAAGAGCTATACGTTATATCGTAATGCTACATAACGTTATACGTTATAATGTAATACTGTATAACGTTATACGTTATATCGATATGCTACATAATGTTATACGTTATAACGTAATACTGTATAACGTTATACATTATATCGTCATGCTACATAACGTTATACGTTATATCGTAATGCTACATAAGGTTATACATTATATCGTTATGCTACATAACGTTATACGTTATAACGTAATACTGTATAACGTTATACGTTATATCGATATGCTACATAACGTTATACGTTATAACATAATACTGTATAACGTTATACGTTATATCGCTATGCTACATAACGTTATACGTTATAACGTAATACTGTATAACGTTATATGTTATATCGATATGCTACATAACGTTATACGTTATATCGATATGCAACATAACGTTGTACGTTATATCGTAATGCTACATAACGTTATACGTTATGACGTAATACTACATAACGTTATACGTTATATCGTTATGCTACATAATGTTATACGTTATATCGTTATGCTACATAACGTTATACGTTATAATGTAATACTGTATAACGTTATACGTTATATCGATATGCTACATAATGTTATACGTTATATCGTTATGCTACATAACGTTATACGTTATATCGTAATGCTACATAACGTTATACGTTATATCGTTATGCTACATAACGGTATACGTTATATCGTAATACTGTATAACGTTATACGTTATATCGTTATGCTACATAACGTTATACGTTATATCGTAATGCTACATACCGTTATACGTTATGACGTAATACTACATAACGTTGTACGTTATATCGTAATGCTGCATAATGTTATACGTTATGACGTAATACTACATAACGTTATACGCTATATCGTTTTGCTACAAAGAGCTATACGTTATATCGTAATGCTACATAACGTAATACGTTATATCGTTATGCTACATAACGTTATACGTTATAAGGTAATGCTATATAACGTTATACGTTATATCGTTATGCTACATAACGTTATACGTTATATCGTTATGCTACATAACGTTATACGTTATATCGTAATACTGTATAACGTTATTCGTTATAGCGTAATACTGTATAACGTTATACGTTATATCGTTATGTTACAAAACGTTATACGTTATAACGTAATACTGTATAACGTTATACGTTATATCGATATGCTACATAACGTTATACGTTATATCGTTATGCTACATAACGGTATACGTTATATCGTAATACTGTATTACGTTATACGTTATATCGTTATGCTACATAGCGTTATACGTTATATCGTAATGCTACATAACGTTATACGTTATGACGTAATACTACATAACGTTATACGTTATATCGTAATGCTGCATAACGTTATACGTTATGACCTAATACTATATAACGTTATAAGCTATATCGTTATGCTACAAAGAGCTATACGTTATATCGTAATGCTACATAACGTTACACGTTATATCGTTATGCTACATAACGTTATACGTTATAATGTAATACTGTATAACGTTATACGTTATATCGATATGCTACATAATGTTATACGTTATAACGTAATACTGTATAACGCTATACATTATATCGTCATGCTACATAATGTTATACGTTATATCGTAATGCTACATAACGTTATACGTTATATCGTTATGCTACATAACGTTATACGTTATAACGTAATACTGTATAACGTTATACGTTATATCGATATGCTACATAACGTTATACGTTATAACATAATACTGTATAACGTTATACGTTATATCGCTATGCTACATAACGTTATAAGTTTTAACGTAATACTGTATAACGTTATATGTTATATCGATATGCTACATAACGTTATACGTTATATCGATATGCAACATAACGTTGTACGTTATATCGTAATGCTACATAACGTTATACGTTATATCGTTATGCTACATAACGTTATACGTTATATCGATATGCTACATAACGTTATACGTTATATCGTTATGCTACATAACGGTATACGTTATATCGTAATACTGTATAACGTTATACGTTATATCGTTATGCTACATAACGTTATACGTTATATCGTAATGCTACATACCGTTATACGTTATGACGTAATACTACATAACGTTATACGTTATATCGTAATGCTGCATAATGTTATACGTTATGACGTAATACTATATAACGTTATACGCTATATCGTTATGCTACAAAGAGCTATACGTTATATCGTAATGCTACATAACGTTATACGTTATATCGTTATGCTACATAACGTTAAACGTTATAAGGTAATGCTATATAACGTTATACGTTATATCGTTATGCTACATAACGTTATACGTTATATCGTTATGCACATAACGTTATGCGTTATATCGTAATACTGTATAACGTTATACGTTATATCGTTATGCTACATAACGTTGTACGTTATATCGTAATGCTACATAACGTTATACGTTATATCGTTATGCTACATAACGTTATACGTTATAAGGTAATACTGTATAACGTTATACGTTATATCGATATGCTACATAACGTTATACGTTATATCGTAATGCTACATAACGTTATACGTTATGACGTAATACTACATAACGTTATACGTTATAACATAATACTGTATAACGTTATACGTTATATCGCTATGCTACATAACGTTATACGTTATAACGTAATACTGTATAACGTTATATGTTATATCGATATGCTACATAACGTTATACGTTATATCGATATGCAACATAACGTTGTACGTTATATCGTAATGCTACATAACGTTATACGTTATGACGTAATACTACATAACGTTATACGTTATATCGTTATGCTACATAATGTTATACGTTATATCGTTATGCTACATAACGTTATACGTTATAATGTAATACTGTATAACGTTATACGTTATATCGATATGCTACATAATGTTATACGTTATATCGTTATGCTACATAACGTTATACGTTATATCGTAATGCTACATAACGTTATACGTTATATCGTTATGCTACATAACGGTATACGTTATATCGTAATACTGTATAACGTTATACGTTATATCGTTATGCTACATAACGTTATACGTTATATCGTAATGCTACATACCGTTATACGTTATGACGTAATACTACATAACGTTGTACGTTATATCGTAATGCTGCATAATGTTATACGTTATGACGTAATACTACATAACGTTATACGCTATATCGTTTTGCTACAAAGAGCTATACGTTATATCGTAATGCTACATAACGTAATACGTTATATCGTTATGCTATATAACGTTATACGTTATAAGGTAATGCTATATAACGTTATACGTTATATCGTTATGCTACATAACGTTATACGTTATATCGTTATGCTACATAACGTTATACGTTATATCGTAATACTGTATAACGTTATTCGTTATAGCGTAATACTGTATAACGTTATACGTTATATCGTTATGTTACAAAACGTTATACGTTATAACGTAATACTGTATAACGTTATACGTTATATCGATATGCTACATAACGTTATACGTTATATCGTTATGCTACATAACGGTATACGTTATATCGTAATACTGTATAACGTTATACGTTATATCGTTATGCTACATAGCGTTATACGTTATATCGTAATGCTACATAACGTTATACGTTATGACGTAATACTACATAACGTTATACGTTATATCGTAATGCTGCATAACGTTATACGTTATGACCTAATACTATATAACGTTATAAGCTATATCGTTATGCTACAAAGAGCTATACGTTATATCGTAATGCTACATAACGTTACACGTTATATCGTTATGCTACATAACGTTATACGTTATAATGTAATACTGTATAACGTTATACGTTATATCGATATGCTACATAATGTTATACGTTATAACGTAATACTGTATAACGCTATACATTATATCGTCATGCTACATAATGTTATACGTTATATCGTAATGCTACATAACGTTATACGTTATATCGTTATTCTACATAACGTTATACGTTATAACGTAATACTGTATAACGTTATACGTTATATCGATATGCTACATAACGTTATACGTTATAACATAATACTGTATAACGTTATACGTTATATCGCTATGCTACATAACGTTATAAGTTTTAACGTAATACTGTATAACGTTATATGTTATATCGATATGCTACATAACGTTATACGTTATATCGATATGCAACATAACGTTGTACGTTATATCGTAATGCTACATAACGTTATACGTTATGACGTAATGCTACATAACGTTATACGTTATATCGTTATGCTACATAACGTTATACGTTATATCGTTATGCTACATAACGTTATACGTTATATCGATATGCTACATAACGTTATACGTTATATCGTTATGCTGCATAACGTTATACGTTATATCGTAATACTGTATAACGTTATTCGTTATAGCGTAATACTGTATAACGTTATACGTTATATCGTTATGTTACAAAACGTTATACGTTATAACGTAATACTGTATAACGTTATACGTTATATCGATATGCTACATAACGTTATACGTTATATCGTTATGCTACATAACGGTATACGTTATATCGTAATACTGTATAACGTTATACGTTATATCGTTATGCTACATAGCGTTATACGTTATATCGTAATGCTACATAACGTTATACGTTATGACGTAATACTACATAACGTTATACGTTATATCGTAATGCTGCATAACGTTATACGTTATGACCTAATACTATATAACGTTATAAGCTATATCGTTATGCTACAAAGAGCTATACGTTATATCGTAATGCTACATAACGTTACACGTTATATCGTTATGCTACATAACGTTATACGTTATAATGTAATACTGTATAACGTTATACGTTATATCGATATGCTACATAATGTTATACGTTATAACGTAATACTGTATAACGCTATACATTATATCGTCATGCTACATAATGTTATACGTTATATCGTAATGCTACATAACGTTATACGTTATATCGTTATTCTACATAACGTTATACGTTATAACGTAATACTGTATAACGTTATACGTTATATCGATATGCTACATAACGTTATACGTTATAACATAATACTGTATAACGTTATACGTTATATCGCTATGCTACATAACGTTATAAGTTTTAACGTAATACTGTATAACGTTATATGTTATATCGATATGCTACATAACGTTATACGTTATATCGATATGCAACATAACGTTGTACGTTATATCGTAATGCTACATAACGTTATACGTTATGACGTAATGCTACATAACGTTATACGTTATATCGTTATGCTACATAACGTTATACGTTATATCGTTATGCTACATAACGTTATACGTTATATCGATATGCTACATAACGTTATACGTTATATCGTTATGCTGCATAACGTTATACGTTATATCGTAATGCTACATAACGTTATACGTTATATCGTTATGCTACATAACGTTATACGTTATATCGATATGCTACATAACGTTATACGTTATATCGTTATGCTACATAACGGTATACGTTATATCGTAATACTGTATAACGTTATACGTTATATCGTTATGCTACATAACGTTATACGTTATATCGTAATGCTACATACCGTTATACGTTATGACGTAATACTACATAACGTTATACGTTATATCGTAATGCTGCATAATGTTATACGTTATGACGTAATACTATATAACGTTATACGCTATATCGTTATGCTACAAAGAGCTATACGTTATATCGTAATGCTACATAACGTTATACGTTATATCGTTATGCTACATAACGTTAAACGTTATAAGGTAATGCTATATAACGTTATACGTTATATCGTTATGCTACATAACGTTATACGTTATATCGTTATGCACATAACGTTATACGTTATATCGTAATACTGTATAACGTTATACGTTATATCGTTATGCTACATAACGTTGTACGTTATATCGTAATGCTACATAACGTTATACGTTATATCGTTATGCTACATAACGTTATACGTTATAAGGTAATACTGTATAACGTTATACGTTATATCGATATGCTACATAACGTTATACGTTATATCGTAATGCTACATAACGTTATACGTTATGACGTAATACTACATAACGTTATACGTTATATCGTAATGCTGCATAACGTTATACGTTATGACGTAATACTATATAACGTTATACGCTATATCGTTATGCTACAAAGAGCTATACGTTATATCGTAATGCTACATAACGTTATACATTATATCGTTATTCTACATAACGTTATACGTTATAACGTAATACTGTATAACGTTATACGTTATATCGATATGCTACATAACGTTATACGTTATAACATAATACTGTATAACGTTATACGTTATATCGCTATGCTACATAACGTTATACGTTATAACGTAATACTGTATAACGTTATATGTTATAACGATATGCTACATAACGTTATACGTTATATCGATATGCAACATAACGTTGTACGTTATATCGTAATGCTACATAACGTTATACGTTATGACGTAATACTACATAACGTTATACGTTATATCGTTATGCTACATAACGTTATACGTCATAACGTAATACTGTATAACGTTATACGTTATATCGATATGCTACATAACGTTATACGTTATATCGTTATGCTACATAACGTTATACGTTATATGGTTATGCTACATAACGTTATACGTTATATCGTAATGCTACATAACGTTATACGTTATAACGTAATACTGTATATTTTATGCGTTATATCGATATGCTACATAACGTTATACGTTATATCGTTATGCTACATAACGTTATACGTTATATCGTTATGCAACATAACGTTATACGTTATAACGTAATACTGTATAACGTTATACATTATATCGTCATGCTACATAATGTTATACGTTATATCGTAATGCTACATAACGTTATACGTTATATCGTTATGCTACATAACGTTATACGTTAT